>PISX010007059.1:10940-92241 GCA_004024625.1 Mellivora capensis
CTAGCCATCAGGGAGATTCAAATTAAAACCACATTGAGATACCACTTTACACCAGTTAGAATGGCCAAAATTAGCAAGACAGGAAACAACGTGTGTTGGAGAGGATGTGGAGAAAGGGGAACCCTCTTACACTGTTGGTGGGAATGCAAGTTGGTGCAGCCACTTTGGAGAACAGTGTGGAGATTCCTTAAGAAATTAAGAATAGAGCTACCCTATGACCCTGCAATTGCACTACTGGGTATTTACCCCAAAGATATAGATGTAGTGAAAAGAAGGGCCATCTGTACCCCAATGTTTATAGCAGCAATGGCCACGGTCGCCAAACTGTGGAAAGAACCAAGATGCCCTTCAACGGACGAATGGATAAGGAAAATGTGGTCCATATACACTATGGAGTATTATGCCTCCATCTGAAAGGATGAATACCCAAATTTTGCATCAACATGGACGGGACTGGAAGAGATTATGCTGAGTGAAATAAGTCAAGCAGAGAGAGTCAGTTATCATATGATTTCACTTATTTGTGGAGCATAACAAATAACATGGAGGATATAGGGAGATGGAGAGGAGAAGGGAATTGAGGGAAATTGGAAGGGGAGATGAACCATGAGAGACTGTGGACTCTGAAAAACAATCTGAGGGTTTTGAAGGGGCGGGGGGTGGGAGGTTGGTGGAGTCAGGTGGTGGGTATTACGGAGGGCACGTATTGCATGGAGCACTGGGTGTGGTGCATAAACAATAAATTCTGTTACACTGAAAAGAAATAAATTTTTTAAAAAAGAACAATAGGGCTCAGAGAATTTATATTTCTGGCTCATGGTGATATAGCTAAGTGAGTTATGGAACTGGAATTTAAGCCTAGATCTATGTTTATTTGAAAGCTTTTGGTTTTCCCCCATATCTATGCTGTACAGTATGGTAACCACTAGCTTTATATGGCTTTTCCAATGCTTGAAATATGACTAGTCCAGTTGAAAAGTGCCAAAAGTATGAAGTACACGCTGGATTTTAAAGATTTAGTGTGAATAGAAGAACATAAAGTATCAATAATTTTAAAAGTTTGATCTCATATTGAAATAATATTTCAGATTTATTGGGTAAAGTTAAATATATTACTAAAATTAATTTTACCATTTTTTTCTTTTCTAATGTGGTTACTAGAAAATTTTAAGTCACATATGCAGCTCTCATTTGTGGCCTGCGTTTATAGTTTTATGAGACAAGTCCGGCTTGAAATAGTGTCTCTAGTCATTTCACTAGTTTGACCCCCACCACATCAGGAACATGGCAGGCACCCCCTTGAACAAATTGCCCTCCCTGCCAGAGGTGCAGCCTTCTTGAGATTCACTTACTCCAAAAACAAATGCAGAAGTAAACAAACACACATAGCCCCCCAATCTTTTATCCAATTAATTAATATATGTGAACTGTTAGGGCCTATTTGCAAATAGGGAATTTGGGGTATGCTTAGAACATAGAAGATATCAATTGTTTTAACATAGAATGAGTATATACAGTGTAATAAAAATTGGATTTTAAGGTTTGTTCAAATTGAAACAGAAATTTCATGTGTTTCTATCTCATGAAATCATTAATTAGAAGACTTTGTATTTCACCTTGCTACCCCACACTCACTGTTTGTTGTTATAGGGACAGTGAAGAGATTGTAAAAGTAATGCTCTTAATATTTGTATTCTTAATCACTGCCAACTTAGAAGATACTTAAAAGAAACCAAAGCCAGCTATGGAGATTTAAAATTTTTATTTTAATGCAGTTGAAAATTTGATGAAACTTGATGAAAGGCTTTACTGTTCTCTTTCCTTAGATCAAGGATCATTTTGAATTACTCAACTTGCTGAATCCTTGGGGGTTCCCATAACTGTAATTTTTTTTTTAACCAACATTGTATGATGTCAGAGCAATGATTCTTAAACTTCATGAAAAAGAAAAATGTTACTAACACATTTAAGAACATTGACTTAAATGGATCGTGTGGATCAAACATAACTAGATTGAAATAGCTAGATATTATACCTATATACCCTGAATTGAACGGAATATGGGTATACAAAATTTCTAAGTCTATTTGGTAAAAGTGAACTTATAATTTCAGAGGAGATTCACACTTTCCTGACAAGTATTTACCATGATTTTATTTTCTCTGGCTTCATTTGGAATACAAAACTGAGGATTTCTCTGAATTATTAGTGTGGTTCAGTTTCACAAGAGGAATCAATTAAGCTGAAAACAAACTATTGTTACCAAGAAGATACAGTATTTCTGGACTTTAAAGATTAGTGTATGTGATTCCCAGACCTATTCTTTACTTTCTAGCTTGCCAAACTCCAAGTGGACTGTGAAAATGCATTCTAATTACCTAAATAACCAAATAGCATTTTCTGCATATAGGGAACGGCTAGATTAATTGAGGTATAAGTTTCCCAAAATGTAAAAGAACAAGTTAGATCTATTTGGACTTAACATGGGTAAATTTCCAAACATTTTCAAGTAAAAGAAGCAAGATGAAGTATGGCATTTGCATGGAAACCATTGAACATAAAGGAACATGGTGCAATACTATATATTTTTGTGGGTACATATTTATGAGTGTAACGTATAGTAAAAAGTTTGAAAGCATATACAAGCCAGACTAGTTTCTGAGAGTAGGGATTTTAAAGGAATTAAAGGGGAATTTTATCCTTACTTTTATACTTATATATATATATGTGTATGTATGTGTATATACATACACATATGTATATTATATACACACATATATATGTATATATATATATGTATATCCTATTTGCACATTTATTTATTTATTTAAGATTTTATTTATTTATTTGACACAGAGGTGGCAGTGAGAGAGGGAATAAGAGCAAGGAGAGTGGGAGAGGGAGAAGCAGGCTTCCTGCTCGGCAGGGAGCCTAATGCAGGGCTTGATCCTGGGACCCTGGGATCATGACCTGAGCTGAAGGCAGATGCCTAACAACTGAGCCACCCAAGCATCCCTGTACAGTTATTTAAAAATAAAAATAATAGAAGAGAAAATACAAAATTATCTCAATTTCAAAATGGAAGCCTAGAAGTAGATTTGTGACAGGCCGTTGTTAAGTACACTCTAGAGTTCTGAATAATTTCGGTTGGCTAAATTTCAGTACCTTTCTATAATCTTCCTCACACTAAGTTTCCACAATAACTAGCTGCTTGTATTTGCCTATAAATACCATAGGCTTCTGTCACCTGGGCTTTACTTTGCCTAAAATCCCTCCCAACCTGAGTAGCTTTGAATTTGCTTCTCCTTAGGAAGGTTTTCTCGGGGCTGAAGACTTTGGCATACTGTGCCAGGAAGCTTGGACTTTATCTTCTGGCAAAAGGGAACTTTTGATGCTCTTTAAATAAAAGAGAAGCATTGTTTGGTTTGTACTCTGGTGTCTGCGTCAATGGCCGGACCACTTCCCCTGTTCCCCAACTAGGTTAATAAAGGAAGGAGAATGTAATCTTTTAGGGCTTTGTACCCTGTTTAGCATTGCTTTCTCTCTTACTTTCACTTGGATCATATAGAAAATTAAAGGCTGCTTGTTGTAGAATGACTTCTTAAATAGTTTGAGAAGTAAAGGACCATCTTATCTAAGTTCTTGTGAGTCTATCCCCAGATTTTTATTATTTTTTTTTTTACCAAATTCAGGACAGTTTAACAAGGAACTTAAAAACCAGGAAGACCTGTTTATTTGGGTTGGGTATTGTACAAAGGAAATGATTCAAGTGTTACCAATCACTCAGATGTTTAATATTCTTACCCTGGTTTAGGGCAAAGTAGAATACTTCTTCCCATTTTGTCATTCTCTGTCAGGATGAATGAGGATATGGGTGACTATGACATTAATGAGCCCTTTTGAATCAGGATTTGCTGTGTTGAGCCACCTTTCCTTAGTGTGGGTTTCCTCTATGGGTAAAGTTGTGAAAAGGTCACATTGGAACTCTAGACATCATCTGAAAAAGTAAGATGTGTGTCTCAGAGCCCAATCTCTTACTAAGTTTGGCCTTTTTTTTTTTTTTTCTTTTCTAAAAGTAGGCTCTACACTCAGCATGGAGCCCAACATGGGGCTTAACTTTAGGACCCTGAGATTAAAACCAGAGCTGAGATCGAGAGTCAGACACCTAACCATCTGACTGCCCACGTACCCCATGGGTTTGGCCTTTCTGATAATGCCCTTGGCCTAAGCTATCAGAAACTGAACTGCTCTTAATAGCTTTTGTTACCAGCCAGAACAGAGCCTAGAACAATTAGCCCAGCTAGTTTTTTTTTTTTCCCTTAGTTAAAAGAGATCGCATTGAACTAATGATAGAAATCACATCGCTACCCAGGTTATGTTAACTAGCTCATTGTTATATCCGATTGATGATAGATTCTAAACTAGTACCTGAATCCCAAATATAGTTTCTACAGTTTGAAATTTTCTTACCCCCATTAAGACAAATTGAACATTCTTTTTTTTAAAATTTTAAATTCAGTTAAGTACCATATAGTGTATTATTCATTTCAGAGATAGAGCTCAGTGATCCATCAATCTAAATACCCAGTGTTCATTACCTCACGTGCCCTCCTTAATGTCCCTTACCCAATTACCCCATCCCCTCATATTGAACATTCTTTAGAAATAGTCTCTATGTAGAACTCTTCCTCAGCTTTATCTTTTATTATCTTTTATTTATATTATCTTTCAGTATTTAATAATTACAAATAGAAAAAGAAATCTTTACATTCTATGTCCATTTTTGTTACTTTGAATTCATTAGAAACTATCCTTTTTATGGATATCTCATTTTATTATGCAAAGGTAATTCTAATTTACTCCTTAAATTTTACATGTTATTTGTCATGCTTCAGAATGAGGCTTCATGACCTTACCAAATACAATTAAGAACTAGATTGTTGCAGATACCGAGATTTTTTTCCTTCTTAAGAATTTTACATTGTTTATGTTAATAGCCCTTATTTGCCATGAATTAGCCAGTAAGTTACCCAGAAATAGAGCTTAAAAACATGTAGCAGATTGCTTCTTTAGATTTTATTAAGAATGCTAAATTATTGGGGGCGCCTGGGTGGCTCAGTGAGTTAAAGTCTCTGCCTTCACCTCAGGTCATGATCCCAGGGTCCTGGGATCAAGCCTCACATCAGGCTTTCTGCTCAGCAGGGAGCCTGCTTCCTCCCCCGGCTTCCTACTCAGCGGGAAACCTGCTTCCCCCTCTCTCTCTGCCTGCCTCTCTGCCTACTTGTGATCTTTGTCTGTCAAATAAATAAATAAAAATCTTTAAAGAATGCTAAGTTATTGAACATCAGAGACTCTAAAATTTTGTTCTGCTTATCTTTCACTGAAAAGAAAAAATAAAAATTTCCTAACCAATTTCTTGAACTTTAGTTTGGAGGCAACATAGTATGATAGGTAAGAGTAATTGCTTTGGAGCCGGCCTACTGGGTTTGAGTTATCTCGCTTACTTACTTAGTTTTCTTAATTATAAAAATAAGATAATTGTAATAATACTTTAAAGTTGTGCTGAGGTTTAATGAGTTATTACCTGTAAAAGTGCTTAGAAGGGCCTAGCATGTAGTACATATTCAGAAGTGTTACTTTGAAACTTCTTGACCAATTCTTTTTACCTTGTGTAGTTTCTTTACTGGAGTAGAAATATAAATATATGTCTTATGTGTACACGTATGTTCCAAGTATCTGTCATTTGGATGGCCTGAAATTCTCCTGCCTCCTGGAGTTACCTTTCCTATCAAAACAGCTCCAGCTCTACTCCCTAATAATACAGGTTCCCACAAGTCCTCTCTAACATGTCTTGGGCTTACTAGGGGAAGAGGGGCCTGGAGGTTCTCTTGCTGTAATTTCTTGCTCCCACCAAGTATTACAGCCCCACTGCTCCTCCTTCTTATGTCTGCTACCTTTTCTTTGTCTGAGTTTCATATTTCTCTTATAGCCTCCAAGCTCCACTGGGTTGTTGCTCTTGTATATACAAGATTGTTACTGAAGATTAGGGGGAAATTGAACAGTATTCAGCCTTGTACAGTACAGGAAACATCAATTTGAATATTAAACATTAACTTTTTTGGTCTCCTTGCCATGGGAATTTCTTACTAGCTGTTTACCTGAGGGCTCCCAGTTGTCTTCTGTCTTGTTGACTCCTCACAACCTCTCCCATTGTCTTCTTCTCTGAATTCTCCTAGTCATCTCAGACATCTTCTTCCTGGGAGATTATCAGCAGCCTCCTGAATTATTGTTATTTTATTATGTGGCATATTAAGTATTCATCCTCTACTTTCCAACCATTCCTAGGAGCTTCTACTTTTCTAGCCCAAAAAATAAAAACAAAAATAGAAGGGATCCATCAGGGAGTTTTCCAAATAAAAGACATCATCTGCACAAGTAGCTTGTATATTTCAGCAGCTCAGTTTCTCACCTGGGTGTAGCCTTTAAGAGGATTTCTATCTCCTAGAATATAACAGTGCTATTCAATAAAACTTCCTGCGATTAGGAGATGATTTCTAATCTGTGCTTCTAGTAAATTCTCCACTGGTTTCATGTGACTATTGAGCACTTGAAAAGTGGCTAGACTAAATGAAGAACATTCATTTAAATTTAAAGAACCACATATGGCTAGGGGATACCATGTTGAATAGCACAGTTTTGGATTATCTCCTTTAAAGTTGGATCAGATTTTTCTTCCCGTTATATGTCTATTTGGTTAGTTTTTTAAATTAAAATGAAGTTATTCTTTTTTTTTTTTTTTTTTACATTTAGGTTAGTATATAGATGCACCTATACATGGAAGATTTTAGAAAATTACTGGGAATGGTAGGTTATATTTAAATTAAAAGACTCGAATTTTGTCTAGGAACAAATATACATATTTGTTCCTAGACAAAATTCGAGTCTTTTAATATACATATATATGTATGTATGTATATAGGTTCTTTTCTTAACACAGAAACTAGCTTTATCCATTTATGATATTAACATTTTGGAACACTGGTTCTCAAAAAGTATGAAATGATTTAGGAATACTCTGAAAAGTTCAGAGTCCATGAACTTCAAGCCTACTGCTGTGCTATTGCAGGTGCTGTCGAAGTGGGTCTGGACCATTCAAAGAGGTCCCACATTGACAAGGCTAGAACCTCTGAAAAGGAGCTGTGGACATCTAGAATTGTCCCATGCTGTAGCTGCTGTAGCTACTTCTGCTGCAACCAGCAGCTAGTTCACTTTTGGAGCCATGGGCAGGAAGCCTCTCCTCTTCCTCCTGCCATTGAATCTCCAGCTAGCATTCTTCTAATGGCAGAGCTGAACAGGAAACTAGGAAACATAATTTTCAGAATCCCAGCACTTAGTGTAGAATGGACAAAGAAGAGTGAGTGTGGGACTGAGAGATAATATGTAATATTCCAGTATTGCCAATGCAAGTAATGATGAAAAGCTAAGCAAGTGTGTATCTGTATATCTGTGTGTGTGTATCATTTTTTCCTTGTTTATATAAATACTAATTTACTATACACACTGTCACATGCTTTAATTTTTGTTTCATTTGTTTGACTCAAATTGTATTATAGTGGTTGTTCATGAAACTTCATAATTCTTTTCATGGTGGTGGGGTATTTCATTCTATGAAATGTGCCATAATATATTTCACCAGCCCCCTACTAATGGACATATGGCCATTTGGCCATTTGGGTTGTTTCTAGTCTTTTGCAATTACAAATAATGCTTTACTGAAATTTGTTTTTATATATATATATATATATATATATATATATATATATATATGCACATACACACACACACACATATATACACATACACACACATATATATGTATATGTACATATATATATATATAATTTTGCACACATGAGCATATTTATAGGATAAATTCCTAGAAGAATTGCTAATCAGATAGTATGGGCATTTATAAATTATAATTATAATTATAATAAGCCATATGGCATGTCTTACCCCTGCCAGTAGACTTTCTGTTCATTCATTGTTTGGCTCTCCACTTATATAGAAATGCTGAAAATGCCAGGTCATACAGTAGAGACACAGCATAATCACAGACAAGGCCCTCGAATGTAGAATATGGCAGTGGGAATGGGTATTGAGATTTATCTGTAAGTTATAAGAGAATCCAGCTTTGAGCTGGGCAAATGATGGAAGGAAGGGAGGTGGCTGACCCAACAGCTTTAAAAAGCCTTTGTATGAAAAATGTATATCAGAGCTGGGGTAATGAAAGAAGGAAAAACAGAATAAAGAGAGAGAAATAGTTTCCATACAGGTCATTCAAATACCCAAAAAAGGCTGAAGCCCATGAAACTTAAAACAACAGAAAATGCCTTTTCATAAATAGCAAAATTGTTTCTAAAATGGCCGTTGACATTTAGAGGTATTTTCAGGCCATTCCTCAACCATGTCTATCATTAATACATGTTTAGTAAGAAAAAAAAATTAAACTATATAGATGAATATGATTTTAAAATGAAGTCTTCCTTTACCCTTTTCCAGAGATTAATAGCCTTAAGTTTGGTATGCTTTCTTTAATATGTATACACCCAAATGCACACATACATATATGCACAATTTCTTTTAAATAGAGAAGGTTTAGGGGTGCCTGGCTCACTCAGTTGGTTAAGTGATTTCAGCTCAGGTCCTGATCTGAGGATTGTGAGATTAAGCCCCATGTCATACAGTGTACTGGGTGTGGAGCCTGCTTAAGATTCATTCTTTCCCCTCCCACCCCTTCCCCCAGTAAAAAAGTCATTTAAAAAAAAGTTTTACACTATACATATTGTTCATAATCCTCCAAATCTCAAACTTGAAAAGCCAATATAACATGGCTCTCTTTCTATGTAGATATGCTATATTCTTCTTAATGATTGCTACTCTTCTATAGTATGTAAGTATAAAATTTTATTTTACATTCACAGTTGGTGAATGCTTTCAGGTTGTTTCTAATTTTCATTGTTTCTAACAATGTGTCAATGAATGTTGTTCTATAGAAACCTGGTTCTGTTTTCCTTAGCATCATCTCATGCTTCCTATAAACAAATAATACCTAAAATAGTAATTAGTTTGGAGGCCAAAAACAAAAACAAAAACAAAAACCCATTCACTATGGAAACATATTCTTACATATAACCATTTCTTCTCAGGAGTAACCTAAAGCATTAATTGTTGTTTATTCAATAACTATAAAAGGATGGCTTTTGTGTTATTTGCAATATGATGGGCCAAAATTTTAGCTGTGTCTGCCACTTACTTGGAATTTAAAGTGAGAAATGTGAATGTTATGTAGTAAAGACTATTATAAGGATGAAAAAGATGATATATGGGAGGCATTTTGAGCTGCTCTGATGAACATAAGACATAATACTGTTGAAAATACAAATGGGAAAAAAAACGCATTACTTTTAAACTTCTTTCACAAAAGTCCATATGGAGTGTAAACTGTGTAGGTACTTTCCTCGATTACTTTTGCTCATGGTTGCTTGTGAAAGTGCAGGATGGAACTGCTGATCACCAGCCATAACACAGGAGGACTCATGTTAGACTGAGTCGAATCCCTCCTCCAGCACAATTCAGCAGCAAGACGTAGTCATGCCACTTTAACTGTAACCTAAGTCATTTCACAGTCTCCTTTTGATTGAGCATTGCGCTGTCTGCTTTATTTCGTGGTCATAATCTGTCAAGTTAGGATAAACTGAGATGAAATGTAGGGATGCTACCTTGAAAAACTTGCTGTTTACATAATAAGAATGATTCCAGGGATCAGAAATACTTATGTGTCTGGGACATCTCTGTAAGGTTCATTATTATGCCATTGCAAGAAGATACCAACTAGTGAACAAATGGTAAGAGAAAAGATTGAAAGATGAGAATAGGTTTTTGACTAAGTTATAAATTTAACAGGACATCAGAGTTTCATTTATCCTCAGACTCATGAAGTACTACCATTTCTTATTTTTTTATGAACCAAGAAGGTAACAATAATAACTAACAGAAATTCAGATAGAAGATAGCATAGATATAAAAATTATTTGTATTACTCTTAGGAGAATTCAAGTTAGGATCTGGCTTTTATTTATATAATATAACATGTTTTGGTTCATTGTTCATACTTAGTCTATGAATTCAAGTTCATTAATCCCTAGGATTTCTCCTTTAGCTCTTTCAAAAAATGACTATCACATATATAATTTCCTCACTTTCAGAAAATTTTTGTTTTTTGAGAGCAAATTACTTTAAAGTTACCATTGGTTTACATTTTGTATATTTAAGAACTCTTAAAAAATGATGATTTTAGTGATTTTAGTTATGGTTTCCTATCTTTACCTTAGAGAGTTACCCCCCGCCCCCCCCCTTTTTTTTTTACATTTTGGACCACCTTCTCAAGTCCTATCTTAAAACTTTTATTTATTTATTTTAATCCTTTTGGGACAAGAATTTCTAAGTTCTTCCACAGTAGGTGATAGAAAGGATTCCTTGATATATTTTTTTTGAAACTTATAATTCTGTGGTTGTTTACTTCCTAGATATATTAAGGGCCTATGGGCATATTTTGCTGATTGGAATATTGTTAAATAATTTTTAATTAATTATTTTTAGAGAGAATACGAATGCACATGTGCAGGTAGGGGGAGGGGCAGAAAAAGAGGGAGAGAGAATCTTAATTAGGCTCCATGCCTAGTGCAGCGCCCTACCCAGGGCTTGATCTCATGATCCTGAGCTCATGTCCCGAGCTGAAATCAGGAGTTGGACTTTTAACTGATTGGACTACTCAAGCATCCCTAATTATTTAAACTAAAAAACGAAATCATGCTTATACATAAAGATGGTTGTTTTTTTAAGTTCTTATTTATTCATTTATTTAATTATTTAAGCAATCTCGATACCCACCATGGGGCTCGAACTCAGGACCCTGAGATCAAGAGCTGCATGCTCTTCTGACTGAGCCAGCCAGGCACCCCTGCCTAAAGATTGTTTTTGAGGGCTTTCTGGATCACCTTAATTGAAATTATAGCTTACTTCTTATTGTTTTCCATTTTCATTGTCCTCCTTCCCTGCTTTTTCTCCTTAGCATTTGTCACCTTCTACTTCTAATATAAAAATAATTTCTCTCCCTCTCCTTTTTATTTTTGGCTTTTTTTTTGTTTATGATATGTCTTCTCTACTAAAGTATCATCTTCCTGAATGCAAAAATTTTTATCTTTTGTGTTTACTGCTATCAGTGCTTAGAAAAGACACTGTATAAATACCTACCCGGCTTTCCAACTTCTAAATTTAATTTGTAAAGAGTATTTAGTCAGAAGTTTCAATTTTTTAGAGATATTGACCTTGTTTTCAATTTTTTGTAGTGAACTCCAACTCATCTGAAATATAAATATATAAGTATATATGAATATATATGTAAATATATATCTAAATACAAACATTTGTAAAGTTAATATTTCCATCTTGTTGAACTCTTTTTTAAATTTTTTTTAAGGATTGATCTATTAGAGAGAGAGAGAGAGCATGAGTGTGGGAGGAGGAGTGGGAAGGGGCAGAGGGAAAGGAAGAGAGAGTCCTAAGCAGACTTTCTGCTGAAGTTGGAGCTCAATCTCATGACCCTGAGATCATGTCCTGACATCAGTGAGTCGGACGCACAACTGACTGTGCTACCCAGGCGCTTTTTTGAAACTCTTACTTTATGGAAGACAATTGCCTTCTTTCTCTCCATCCCCTCAAATCAGGAATTTATTTAAAAACTAGATCCTTGGGACGCCTGGGTGGCTCAGTTGGTTAAGCGGCTGCCTTTGGCTCAGGTCATGATCCCAGCGTCCTGGGATCGAGTCCCACATCGGGCTCCTTGCTCGGCGGGGAGCCTGCTTCTCCCTCTGCCTCTGCCTGCCACTCTGTCTGCCTGTGCTCATGCTCTCTCTCTCTCTGTCTCTCTGACAGATAAATAAATAAAATCTTAAAAAAAAAAACACTAGATCCTTAAGGTGTAATTTGGAGTCTGCACATATTAAGTCCAGTCATTTGCAAATTCCTTGGTTAGTAGTAATAATTGATTTTTGTAGTGATGTTAATAATGGTGATTTTGATGTGCCTTAAGGTCCTGAAATTCCTTAGGTTCCAGAAGTCTCTCCTAAAAGTCCTGGCACAGTAGAAAGCAAATTCGGGAAAGGAATGGTGGCATCTTCTCAAACTAGCCAATCAATAAATCACTATGTAAAATGAGTACTTATAAAACTTGAATAAAGGGTAATATGAAAATGATTAAAATCTTATATATTACCTTAGTATTTTAAATGGGAAAATATTGGTTTGTAATATTTGTGGAAAAAGGTATTATTAGGAAAGTATTTAATATCTCTTTTATTCATTTTAGATAAGATGGGAAAAAAACATCACATTGGGGGAACCACCAGGATTCTTACATTCTTGGTGGTGGTAAGTATCTTTTATTCCATTTTTATTAGACCGATGATGTATTTCAGTAGGCCTGCACTATGCCTGTTAATAATTTCATGCTTCTTTTTTATTTACTTATTTTTGTTTTCTATAATTATTTTATGAAAGGTAGCACTTTTAAAAAAGCTCAAAACTGGCTTTAGTCTTCTTTAACTTAAAGATAGTACTATTGAGTGAAGCTGGAACTGGATTTGGTGTATGGAATCTCCTACTCCAAGTATGGTTCTGTTAGTCAGCTTAGGCTGCCGTAATAAAATACCATAGACTACATGACTTCAACAACATAAATTTCTTTTCTCACATTTCCGGAAGCCGGACATCCAAGATCAAGCTGCTAGCATGGTTTGTTTCTGGTGAGGTCATTCTTCCTGGATTTTAGACCCTCATGATCTCAACTAAACCTGAGGATACAGAAGGTAGAGGCAGTGGTGAATTTTTAGGACAGTGAATAATAGTCCAGAAGAAAAACTGAATAGTTCACTGTAGATTCAGGGATAGAGCTATGTAGGAACACTGAAGAGACCATCAGACTATACTAAAGGCCCAGTTGATAGCAGAACTTATACATTTCACTCTAATACCAGTATGTCCAGGTCTGTGACTTTTCTGCAGCTGCAGTGCGGTTCAGGTGTCCACATGGACAAGCGAGGCTATTTGTTTACATTCCTTCAATTTAGAGGCATTTTCTGCTCAGTGGCTTATATATTCATCTCTCAGCATCTTAATTAAAAGAGAAAAACAGAAGCTCTCTTTTTGTGCCAAGTACATGGTTTCCTTGGCACGTTATTTAATGCCATCATCTTTTTAACCTCTCTCCTGAAAACATGCCTTATTAGAGGTTCTGTGGTGAATGGAACCGCACTTGATCAGTTGTGGTTGTGGGTTTCCCTTGTTTGTCTCACATATGTATGGCAGGAACAGGTGCAGTCCTTTGGCTCAGAGCTGTTCCTGTATTTGGAACAACGGTTTATTGCAGTTAAGCACTATCATTGAGTTGTTTTCCTGGGGTTTAAGACTAAGCTGTTATAATGCATATCATAAAAGTCAATTTCTCATTTTACATAGTATGTATTTATGATATCTAGATCTATACTATAAAAATTTAGCTGTTTGCCAAATGTAATTGAGTCTCCTCACCTGTGTACACCTTATATTTTGTATGTTTCCACTTAGGTCTAAAAGTAGTGTAAGAAGCCAATTTAGGAGTCTATCCCTATTGGATTAGTGAGCTAACAAAGTGAAGATTTTGAAAATTTTCCATTAAAGAATTAATTTTATTTCTTGTTCCTGTTTCTCTTTTGCTCCATTTCTTGTGACTTTAACATATTTTCATACTGTTGATAATACCTCACAGAATACTTTAGCTTTTTCGGTCTTAACTATCAGAAGGTATAGGTCTTAAATGTCATTTGCTCTTCCTTTTTCTATGGCTCTAAGATTCAAGGGAGCTCTTCCTCTGTGGCTTTGGAGTTTTAACTAATTTTAATTTTTATGTAGTTGGAGATGTCAAAGAAATGATAAATAATGGGCACATACGTATTTTACAGTCTATTCAATTTAAGTGTAGCACATTCAAAATATGGGTACAATATTCTCAGTGTTTTTAAATTTTCTCTCCTGAAACTACTAACAAACCCTTTGAGGAGCCTACTTCATCTGTGTAAATAAGTGGTTCTTAATGGTTTTGAGATTATGGGATCCTCTGAGAACCAATGAAAAGCTATGGATCCTCTCCTACAGAAAACTGCCCAGATCCCAAGCTTTCATTGTGTATAGACAGCCATGACTGTGGGCCTTAAATCCACTGGATGCTTTTGACCTTTTTTTGTTGCTGTTAACTGTTTCAGAGGTCCCTTTGATTTTTCTTTCTTTCTTTTTTTATTAGAATTTTTTTTAGAGCAGTTTTTAGTAGATTCACAACACATTTATAGGGAAGGTACAGAAATATACCTTCTGACCCCAAATAGGCCTAACCACCTCCATAATAACATTCCCCATTAGAGTGGCACATTTGTTATAGTTGATGAACCTACATTGATACATTCATAATTACCCAAAGTCCATAGTTTACATTACAGTTCATTCTTGGTGTTGTACATTCTGTGGTTTTGAACAAATGTATAATGATATGGTCCATCATACAGAGTATTTTCACTGCCCTAAAAATCCTCTGTGCTCTGCCGTTTCATCTGTCCCATGCTTATGCTCCACCCATGGCAACCACCGATCCTTCTACTGTCTCCATAGTTTTTGCCTTTTCCAGAATCATTTAGTTGGAATAATACAGTATGTAGTCTTTTCATATTGACTTCTTTCACTTAGCAATATGCACTTAAAGTTTCTCCATGTTGTTTCATGGCTTGACAGCTTATTTCTTTTTAGTACTGAATTACATTCCATTGTCTGGATGTATCATGGTTTATTTATACGTTCACCTACTGAAGGACATTTTGGTTGCTTCCAAATTTTGGCAGTTATGAACAAAGCTGTTATGAACGTGCATGTGTTTTAATTTTTGTGGTGAATATAAGGTCTTTGTCTAGATTCATGTTTTTGCATGTGGATATCTAGTTGTTCTGGTACCTTTTGTGGAAGAGACTATCTTTGCTCTAGTGCATTGCCTTTGCTCTTTTGTCAAAGTTCAGTTGACTATATATGTAGATTTTTTTCTGGCTCTCTATTTTGTTCCACTGTTGCACGAATTTTTCACCAATACCACACTGTCTTGATTACTATAGTTTTATAGTAAGTCTTTTTTTTTAATCAAAAAAGAATAGTCTGTGTGTGAGTGTGTATGTGTGTGTGTGTGTGTAGTTCTTTTTTCCCCAGTGTTCCAAGATTCCCTGTTTATGCACCATACCCAGTGTTCCATGCAACACATGCCCTCCTTAATACCCACCACCAGGCTTACCCATTCCCCCTTCCCCCTCCCCTCTAAAACCCTCAGTTTGTTTCTCAGAGTCCATAGTCTCTCATGGTTTGTCTGCCCCTCTGATTTCCTCCCATTCACTTTTCCTTTCCTTCTCCTAATGTCCTCCATGTTATTTCTTATGTTCCACAAGTGAGTGAAACTCTATGATAATTGACTTTCTCTGCTTGACTTGTTTCACTCAGTATAATCTTCTCCAGTCCCATCCATGTTGATACAAAAGTTGGGTATTCATCCTTTTTGATGGCTGAGTAATATTCCATTGTATATATGGACCATATCTTCCTTATCCATTTGTCTGTTGAAGGGCATCTTGGCTCTTTTCACGGTTTGGCTATTGTGAGCATTGCTACTATGAACACTGGGGTACATATGGCCCTTCTTTTCACTACATATGTATCTTTGGGGTAAATACCCAATAGTGCAATTGCAGGGTCATAGGGTAGCTCTACTCTTAATTTTTTGAGGAATCTCCACACTGTTTTCCAAAGTGGCAGCACCAACTTGCATTTCCACCAACAGTGTAAGAGGGTTCCCTTTCTCCACATTCTCTCCAACATTTATTGTTTCCTATCTTGTTAATCTTTGCCATTCTAACTGGTATAAGGTGGTATCTCAATGTGGTTTTTATTTATTTATTTATTTATTTGACAGAGATTACAAGTAGGCAGAGAGGCAGGCAGAGAGAGAGAGAGGAGGAAGCAGGCTCCCCGCTGAGCAGAGAGCCTGATGCGGGGCTCGATCCCAGGACCCTGGGATCATGACCTGAGCCGAAGGCAGAGGCTTTAACCCACTGAGCCACCCAGGCGCCCCTCGATGTGGTTTTGATTTGAATTTCCCTGATGGCTAATGATGATGAACATTTTTTCATGTGTCTGCTAGCCATTTGTATGTCTTCATTAGAGAAATGTCTGTTCATGTCTTCTGCCCATTTTTTGACATGATTATCTGTTTTTTGGATGTTGAGTTTGAGGAGTTCTTTATAGACTTTGGATATCAGCCCTTTCTCTGTAGTGTCATTTGTGAATATCTTCTCCCATTCCATGGGTTGACTCTCTGTTTTGTTGACTGTTTCCTTTATAGTAAGTCTTAAAGTTGGATAGTATCAGCCCTCCAACTTTGTTCTTCTTTAATATTGTGTTGACTATTCTGGGTTTTTACCTTCTCCATTTAAATTTTAGAATGAGTTTTTGCTATCCACAAAATAATTTGTTGGGATTTTGATTAGGATTGCTTTGAATCTGTAGATCAAGTTGGGAAAAACAGATGTCTTGACAATATATGATGCCTGACCTTTTTAATCCTTAACTCTTTAGAGCTTTGCTTTATCATATGTGCCCTATGTTAGGGATTCAGGATTATGATAATGGTTACTCTTTCTTTTTTTTTTTTTTTTAAACTGGGAAGCTGTTAATGCTGTTAGTAAGGTCCAGATGAATAGGATAATGTATATTCTTCTAGAACTTAGTGCTTGCTCGTTTGGTCAAATGCAGGGTCCCTTTTGGATGGACAAGTTGCAATTCTGTGACTTCTTTTAACTTTTTTTTTTTTTTTAGAATATTTGAAAATGGAGTTGTCCTATTGTTTAAGCCTCTTCATCAAATATTTACAAAGTGCAAAACTATGCTTCCCTCAAGGAGATAAGTACAGGAAAGATAGACAGTGAATAGTATTATAACTGAGGTATATACTAGTTTTAATAGCAATTCAGGAGGAATGCTTCTTTCGGCTTCTGAGATTTAGGACAGGCTTTATAGAAAAAGTGAGTCTGAGCTGAGCTGGAAGCTGAGTGAACGAAGGATATTTTGGGCAAGGAATAATTAGTATGAAGTCTCAAAAGGGAATGATCATGAATCCAAGAAGTGACTGGTAGTTTCGATCAGGTGAATTGTAGGTACAGTACTATGAAGTGGTAGAATATAAGGATAAAGACAAAGGCAGGGGCTAAATTATGAAGTCCTAAAGTACATCAAGGGTTTTAGATGAAAGCACAAAGATTTTAAACACTGTACATGACATGATTAGATTTGTGCTTTTAGGCATTCACTTGACATCAACATAGAGATAAATTGAAGAAGGCTGAGAACAGAGATAGAGTCTACTTATAAGTTGAATGTAATTGTCCAGTTGAAAGGTGATAGCAAACAGTAAGTAGAATAGTTGGAATGTGAAGGAGAAGTTTCCCAGATTTTAGATTTGAGGTGAGCAGTGATGTCATTGACTGAAAGAGGAAATACAGAAAGAGCAACAAACTTTGGAGAAAAGGTCACAATTTGTCTTGAACACTTTTAATTTTGAGATGCCTAAGTTACATTCAGATAGAGTTGCCCTAATACAAGGTCGGAGATATGGGTCTATACATCTGAGACAGGTCTATAGTGGTTTGGAAATTATGAGCACAGACTATACTATTGGTGAAAAATATTTTAGATTCAACTGCCCAATGTAACAAGTAAGAGCAGGGCCTGGGGTTGGAATCCTGAGGAAAGTCAACATTTAAGCCTGGGTAGATGAAGAGCAACCTCAAAGGAAACTAATTGGAGAGAAAGAAGAGTAATCAGGAGAGAATAATGTATGGGAACCAGGTAGGATATTTAAGGCAGAGATTAAATTCTGCAGCAAGTGTATGTAAAAGGACCCAGAGATTTTCCTGAATTGGGAAGGGGGTGAAAGTGAGATTTTGAAGGCTGCTTTAATTCATTTTTCCACCTCAAGGGTTACTGAGAATAGCTGAAGTGTGTGGTGCCACATGGAGTAGTTTCAGGATTAACCAATTTTTTTTTTAAGATTTTATTTGAGTGAGAGAGAGAGCATGAGTGGGTGGTGGAGGAGCAGAGGAGAAGCAGACTCCCTGCTGAGAAAAGACCCTCCCACCATCCCGCAATGATGCAGGGCTGAAGGCCTAACTTCAGGACCCTGGGATAATAACCTGAGTTGAAGGCAGACGCTTAACCGACTGAGCTATCCAGGCACCCCACATTTTTCTTTTTAGAAATTTGAGCATGTATATAGATTGAGATGAAAAGAATAGGGAGGTTGAAGATATATGAAAGAGAAACATGCAGAGAAGTGCAGAAAAAAAAGAAATTCAGGGAAATCGAGAGGTGGAAGCCTTGGAGAGGAAAGGGCAATTTCTCCTTTTAGCATAGATGGAAGGAAGTGTGTGATTTTATTTTCTGGAAGTTTTTCTTTGTTTCTAATGTAATTTCCTTTATCACTTCTTTTTTTCTTTCCCAGTTTACACCCAGCCCAGTGCTATATAGTATTTCCTATGCCTCCTGTGTTCGTTACCTTTACCCAGATCAAATCCCCTTTGAAAATGTATTTCCTGTTTGTTTTCTTTAATGAAAGTTCCCAAAGCTTCTGTGGATTTCAGAAACAGAAATGCAAGGAAACTTCATTCTCCTGAAATTAATGTCCTTTTCAATTTGGGTAACTTAAAAATAGACACTTTTAAAATCTTCCTATTTAGTTTTTTAATGGCAGAAATTATGCTTTATTTTTTCTTAATTTTATATGTAAAACACCTTTTGAAATTACTTTGGGCCCATGTATTTATATCCTGAAATTAAGTATATATGATGCAGCAGAAAAAATAACCAATAACTAAGATTATCATGAGAATTCAGTTTCTTTCACTGGGAACGGGAAGTCAAATATTATAGTACAATAGCACTCTAATGATTTTAGAGTCTAATGGATGACATCAGGTATAGCTAAGAATAACCAAATACCCATGTGAAAATAATAGCATTGAATTAGCCAATTGGCTCACTAGAATGATAATAATAATTATCATTGTCAGACTGTTTCTTACTCATCTTGTATGTCTTGCTTATAATAGACATTTATTTGAATTGAGTTAAAATAGGCTGGGGATGGGTAAAATAGGCGACAGGGATTAAGGAGTGCACTTGTGATGAGCACTGGGTGATGTATGGAGTTGTCGAATCACTATATTGTGTACCTGAAACTAATATTACATTAATAAACTAATATTACACTAATATTAAACTAATATTATACCTGAAACTAATGTGAAACTAATTATCACGCTAACTAGCTGGAATTGAAATAAAAACTTTTTAAAAAGTTAAACAGCAAGATAAGACAATGCAGATGACAACCAAAATGGGAGTATAATCTTGGTGAGAAGGCAATAAAAAGTGTTAGCAAGAGAGAAAGCAAAGAACAGAGGTGGTTAAGTTATAAAGAAAAATCACAATGTGTCTGGGAGAGTAGGAAAAAAAAGAAAAAATAGAAAAATTTGGTGATGAGCAGACATTGTAAGTAATTATGGAATTTTCCACTAAATATGAAGGATTAGAAAGGAAACTGGGCAAATTTTACTCTTAATAGAAAGGCTTTTTTTTTCTTGCCATACTAGTTATGAGAATTTTTTAGAATATCTTTATTCTTTTAAAAGTACTTTTGCATATACCATCTCTTTTATCTGTACAGAAGTTTGTAAAATATATAATATATTCTCTTTTTTTAAAAGTTTTATTTGAGAGAGAGAGAGAGACAGCGAGTGGGGGAACACATGTAGGGGGAGTGGGAGAAGGACAAGCAGGCTTCCCGCTGAGCTGGGAGCCCAATGCAGGGCTCAGTCCCAGGACCCAGGACCCCGGGATCATGACCTGAGCCAAAGGCAGATGCCCAATGACTGAGCCACCCGGGTGCCCCATATTCTCTGTTTTCACACAAAGAAACTAATGAAAAAAAAAGAAAAACAAACTATTTTCTCAAGGTCAGATTTAGAATTAGAATTGAAATTTTGTGAATTGTAACCAGTGCTCATCTCAGTAACAGATGATATTTGTTCAATACAGAGCAGAATTTAGTGGCCCACTATTAATAAGACATTAATTACAGTTCCCTTTTGAACATCCTGAGTGGCTAATTCTAGACAGTAGATATAAATGGGACTCAGAAGAGTTGTCTCTTCTGAGTCTGGTCTATATTGAGGCATCCATGCATTACTGGCAGCTGCATGTGGGGTGAGGGGGTGGTTGCCATAGGATACTCCGGAAATGAGTTGGAGTATGAGGGTCAAAGGTAGGATAACAAAGTGTTTGCTGTCTTATCTAGGACAGGTATCTACTACATTTATAACAGCTGATGCTGCTTGGACTGCCAGAGCTGCATAAACTTGCCCGTAATCAGCATGAGCCATCTTGAAATGAGAACTCTTAATACCATACTCACAATAGAGGTAAAATAATGTAAGAAATAAAAGTTCAGGCTCAGCTCTGCTGCTAACCAGTTGTGTCCCCTAGGCAAATTATTTAACCTCTTTAAGCTTTAGCTACCTCCTCAACCAAATAGGCATAATAATGGGAGGATTAAATGTTGAATGTATGATGCTTAGTATATGATGCTTGAATTTAGCACATAAGCTATTTTAATGATACTTAAAATATGAATTCATCATGAATCCAAGAGTATTATGAGAATTTTATGATAGTTGGACAAAATGTAATGCTTACATTTTATAAGTTATTAAGTAATGTTAAGGAATAACACAAGAACATATATTTGGAAGTTTTAAGGTACATATACATGTTACGTGAAATCCTCCTTAGTTTATGAATAGATAATTTTCATCAGTATAAATTATGAGTAAGACTAATTGAAAATACTTTTGGGGGCCAAAGAGAAATAACTTCCTTAGCTATTAATGATTTTAAGTTATAGTAATGTGGCTTGTCTCCTGTGTGGTTTTTTTTTCTTCTTTTTTAAATTTTTATTTTCAGGTAGTCCCGAATGTGGCCAGTGAATTAAGGTTATTATGTTATAATAATAATGTTATATTAAGTTAGCATCCTATCTTTGGGACACCTCTGGAGTGTTTATTCACCCTTGTAGACTTCTCTGACAATCATTTTGCCTTCATTATTCGCTAGAGATATTAACAGCCAATGAAATCATTTTCACTCACATCCTCA
This sequence comes from Mellivora capensis, assembly GCA_004024625.1. Lineage (NCBI taxonomy): Eukaryota > Metazoa > Chordata > Mammalia > Carnivora > Mustelidae > Mellivora > Mellivora capensis. Next base: position 32,331 of record PISX010007059.1, read on the forward strand.
GAATGGAAGAAAAACAGTGTTTGGATGAGAATCCTCAACTTGGAAATCTTGTATTTTTCTTTGATTTATGTGGGGGAAATTTTAATAATAATAAATGGTATAAGAACAAAGATTTTAATGCTTAGCAGGTTTTGATTCCTGTGTTTGTTTATTTTTAGATATTTTATTTATTTATTTGAGAGAAAGAGGGAGAGAGCGCCAAAGAAAGAACATGAGAAGGGGAAGGGGCAGAGGGAGAATCAGGCTCCCTGCTGAGAAAGGAGCCCAATGATGCATGGCTGAAGGCTTAACTTCAGGACCCTGGGGTCATGACCTGATCTGAAGGCAGATGGTTAACCGACTGAGCCACCCAGGCACACAATTCCTGTGTTTAGTCTCTAATTACTTCATTTGTTTTTATTGTATTTTACTTTATTTATTTATTTGAGAGAGAGAAAGAGAAAGCAAGTGGGGGGGGGGAGGAGCAGAGGGAAAGGGACAAGCAGACTATGAGCTGAGCTTGGAGCCTTGTGTAGAACTCAAACTCAAGACCCTGAGGTCATGACCTGAGTCAGAATCAAGAGTTGGTAACTTAACTAAGGCACCCAGCCGCCCCTCTATTTCATTTGTAAAATACAAATTTTTCACTTGTTTCTGCTTAGGAACAGAGAGACTAAATCTAAACCATTACTCATGATGATGAATCCATCACGTTTCAAGGATGATTTTTGATATCAGGCTTAATAGATGTAGAGGTGAGAGCAAATGAGAAGCTCCTTAGCCACTAGCTTTTTCAGTTGTACAGAGAAGAAGTTTGTATCTGTGGAATCCAGAATTTTCTGCCCTTGGCCCATATGGGAATCAAGGAACGAGTTCAGTGGTCATCAAAAAAGCTTACTAAAGAAATCAAATGAAATTCTTCCAGCTAAAAGTAAATCAAGTATTGCTATGAATCTTACCTACTTATTAAAAAGCCTAATTTCTCCTCTAAGACATAGTCCACATTTTCATCTGATAAATGTCATGTCATCATAGTATCAGCCATAAGCATTTACCCAGGGTATTTATAAAGCTTAGTAATGTATGAGATGTAACTTCTACATAGAGTTGTATTTTAGGTGCTTTAGGAAATTGAGTTGAAATTTTGAATTCAACTCATCTCTAGTTTTGTATCCACAGTCACATACATGGCATGGATCATATATATAATTTTTCTCTTGTGCAGGTTGTGATGTGGCATATTGCATAGATTATACATTAATATATACTTGAAATATTAGTAGAAGAAAATCATAGTTTAAAATTCTAATTTATCACGGGTTTATAGAGGTCTTTAACCTTGTTATTTTCTAAATTAGCTGAGTGATTTGTCTTCTGTCCCACGAAGCCAGGCATGGATTAATTGCAGAATGTGAACTCATGTTTTAATCACAGTGCAGGTTTGTTGCTGTTGTTATGCTATAACTTTTTTTTTTTCAAATATTAGGATGGTATTGTAGCATTCCCAATATACTGTATGAGTCAAATAACTAGTACAAAACATGGGTTGGGTTTTCTAGAAAAGATAAACTTTTGAAATTTCTTTCCCATCTGTAATCACATCTTAGGTAAAAACATACAAATACTTATAAAATAGATGAAATGTCTTCAACATGAATATTATGGCACTAAAAATAAATTTTATTTAATTCTTAAATTTTTATACTTTCGATTTCATAATATACCTCAGATTATTTTTTTTTAAGATTTTATTTTTTTATTTGACAGAGAGAAATCATAGTAGATGGAGAAGCAGGCAGAGAGAGAGAGAGAGGGAAGCAGGCTCCCTGCTGAGCAGAGAGCCCAATGTGGGGCTTGATCCCAGGACCCTGAGATCATGACCCGAGCCGAAGGCAGCGGCCTAACCCACTGAGCCACCCAGGCGCCTGACCTCAGATTATTTTTGACTCAATTATGAAACTTTCCTAATGAGTTGGGTCTTTTAATTTGAAAATTTGCCTTATTTTTATGATTTTTATGATGACTATTCTTTATTATTAGTATCTCATAGCTTTCTGGTGGCCACCTCTATGGTCTTTGAAGTGATGGAATAGAGATTATGAATACACAGAAAAGAATTAACGTTTTAGTCACTGTAAAATGGTACCTAGAACATTACTGGCCAGGAAAAGTTTTTTTCCCCTCAGTTTTTCAAATTGTGGCAAAATGCACAAAAGATAAAATTCGCCATCCTAACTATTTTAAATGTATATTTCAGTGTTATTAAATACATTCATAATGTGGTACAGCCATCACCACCATCCATCTCCATAACTCTTTTTACCTTGTAAAACTGAAACTCTATATCCATTAAACAATAACGTCCTATTCCCTGCCCTTCCAGCCCATCAACCACCATTCTGTTTTCTTTATGATTTTTGGCTACTGTAAGTACATTGTATAAGTAGAATCATACAGTATATTTCTTTTAGAGACTAGCTTATCTCACTTAGCATAATGTCCTCATGGTTCACCCATGTCATAGCATATGTTAGAATTTCCTTCCTTTCAAAGGCTGAGTAATTTTCCATTGCATTTATGTCCTACATTGTGTTATCCATCAGTGGACACTGGGATTACTTCCCTGTTTTAACTATTGTGACTAATGTTCCTTTGAACCTGGGTATATGAATATCTCTGAGATTTTCTATTCTTTTGGGTATAATCAATCATATGGTTAAATCTATTCCTAAATCTTTTTGACGCAATCGTAAATGGAATTGTTTTCTTAATTTCTTGTCTTGATAGTTCATTGTTAGTTTATAGAAACACAACTGATTTTTGTATATTGATTTCATATCCAGCAACTTTACTGAATCCATTTATTTAGTTCTAACATTTTTTTGGTGGAGTCTTTAATAATTTGAGTCTTCTCTCTCTCTCTCTCTCTCTCTTTTTAGTTCCTCTAGCTCTAAAGGTGTCAAGTTTATTGATCTTTTTGAAGAACTAGCTTTTGGTTTTATAGAATTAATATTCCTGTTCTCTGTTTCATTGATCTCTGTTCTAATCTTTATTATCTCCTTCTGCTAGCTTTGGGTTTCATTTGTTCTTTTCTAGTCCCTTAAGTTTTAAAGTTAGGTTGTTGATGTAAGATCTGTCTTTTTAAAATATATTTATAGCTTATATTTATAGTTTTAAATTTCCCTCTAGTATTGCTTTTGCTGTGTCCCGTAAGTTTTCGTATGTTGTGTTTTCATGTAATTTCTAAGTATTTTTTAATTTCCCTTGTGATTCTTTTTTGATCCATTGGGAGTTTGTGTTAATTTCACAAATTTGTGGATTTTTTAGTTTTCCTTCTGTTACTCATCTCTAACTTCATCCCATTGTGACCAGAGAAGATTTTCTATGATACCTATCTTTTCAACTCTACTGAGAATTAATTAATGTATGCTCTAACTTATGGCCTGTTGTGGAAAATGCCTCAATTACATTTGAGAAGAAGGTGTGTACTTGTTGCTAGGTGTAGTGTTCTGCATGTATCTATTAAATCTAGTTAGTTGTGTTGTTTAACCCTCGTTTCCTTGTATATCTTCTGTCTGGTGGTTTTATCCAGTATTGAGAGTAGAGTATTAATGTCTGTAACTATTATTGTGAAACTGTGTATTTCTTCCTTTGGGAAATGTCTTCAAAGGTTATGTTTCTTTATCTTTATTCAGGGAGATCATGCATAGGTAATGTAGAATTGTCAGAAATATACCATATATGAAGTTATCCCATTTTAGTAAATTGTTTTATTTTCCCTCATCTTGATCTTGTAAACTTTTTTAAAAAAAATATTTTACTTATTTACTTGACAGACAGAGATCACAAGTAGGCAGAGAGGCAGGCAGAGGGAGAGGAAGGGAAGCAGGCTCCCTGCTGGGCAAGGAGCATAAGGGACTTAATCCCAGGACTGGGATCATGACCTGAGCCAAGGCAGAGGCTTTAACCCACTGAGCCACCCCGGTACTCCGATCTTGTAAACTTTTGACCTCCAATTAAATCCATAAAAGGAACAAAAAGATAGAAATAGAACAATGTTACTATTCCAGGATAAATACATAATCTAATTATATGTATAAGTAATCATTTATTTATAGTTATTTAATAACTTTTAGGATATAATCTAATAATAAATTGTTTTCTTCCAGTCCACTTTGTAAGACAACATTTTAAAAGTAATAATGTAATAATTTTCAAGAAGGATCATATAACATTTGTTAAGAAATTAGTAAATAAGAAGATATGAAGGTGTTTGTTATAATACTGCACATAATATTCTGTGATTAAACTTAATATGATTTAAAACTACCATTATAGAATTTTGGTTTTAAGAGCTTTGAAGTTCCTTAAGAACATGAAAATAGAATAATTGCAATATACTATAACTGATAACACACTTGACACAGGTGGAAAACTTTTAGCTATATCTTTTTTTTTTAATTTAAAGATTTTATTTATTTATTTGACAGACAGAGATCACAGTAGACAGAGAGGCAGGCAGAGAGAGAGAGAGGGAAGTAGGCTCCCTGATGTGCAGAGAGCCCGATGCGGGACTCGATCCCAGGACCCTGAGATCATGACCTGAGCCAAAGGCAGTGGCTTAACCCACTGAGCCACCCAGGCGCCCTAGCTATATCTTTGTATATCTGTAATTCCTAAGTCCAAAAAGGGACATAGAAAGGCCAAGTACAACTTTTAATTGATTTCCTTCTCGTAAAAGAACTGAAGTTTACTCAAATTATTTTTCTTTATTATTTTCCTTATTTTTCCCTGTTTGTTACAGAAACTTAAAAGGAAATGAAATGCCAGTATTCAGTCATTCATATTTTTCTTCTTTGAATGTAATCTTATTTTACTGAACTAGTCATGTTATAAGGCCTACAGAATGTTTTCTCCTGTGGGGAGAGATTCAGACTGAGCCTTTAAGGGTCAGACCAAAGAGGCCAGGTTTAATTTACTAAGTTTTTATCGTACCATCGTTACCTGTGCACTTGGTACAATGACCTGCCCTAGCAATATGTATGCATATTAAGCTTTTAAGCAAGTTAATCACAGTGTTGATTATATTACTGATAGTATGCTTAGTTTATGCCAGATGCTCTGTTTATATTGTATAATTCAGCTTTCTCAACAACCTCATTTTATTTTATTTTATTTATTATATTTTATTTATTTCATTTTTTTAAAGGTTATTTATTTATTTATTTGACAGAGATCACAATTAGGCAGTGAGGCAAGCAGAGAGAGAAGGAGAGGAGGAAGCAAGTCCCTGCTGAGTAGAGAGCCCAATGTGGGGCTCGATCCCAGGACCCTAGGATCATGACCTGAGCTGAAAGCAGAGGCTTTAACCCACTGAGCCACCCAGGCAACCCTCAACAACTTCATTTTATAGAGTTTAAACAACTTGAGCTATTAATTAATTGGCAGGCTGGCTTTGTCTGAGATATATCCTATTCTAAAACCTGTGCTCTTAACTACTTAATTTAGTCTACTTTCCAGTTTTTGTAGAATGAGAAATGTATAATAAAAAAATATTTCTGTTCATTTTTTTTAATTTCTTTTCAGCGTAACAGAGTTCATAGTTTTACACCACACCCAGTGCTCCATGCAATGCGTGCCCTCCACAATACCCACCACCTGGCTCCCCCAACCTCCCACCCCCTGCCCCTTCAAAACCCCCAGGTTGTTTTGCAGAGTCCATAGTCTCTCATGGTTCATCTCCCCCGCAATTTCCCTCATCCCCTTCTCCTCTCCATCTCCCCATGTCCTCCGTGTTATCTGTTCATTTTTAATCATTTTCTATAGCTCATTGTTAATTTTATAGATGGTAGGATGATCAGAGACCTAAGTTTTATAAGCGGTATAATTATTTTTTTCCCAACTGGTTCCACCTTGCTTATTCTATTGTTCTTGAACAGAAGGTGAAAAAGAGAGAGCATGGACTTTTTGAATTTTCAAAATTACTAACCTATTTTGGTAATTGCAAGGGCAAACAAAAGGATATATTTTTAAAAATATTTTATTTATTTATTTGACAGACAGAGATCCAAGTAGGCAGAGAGGCAGGCAGAGAGAGGAGGAAGCAGGCTTCCTGCTGAGCAGAGAACCCGATGCAGGGCTAGATCCCAGGACCCTGAGATCATGACCTGAGCTGAAGGCAGAGGCTTTAACCCACTGAGCCACCCAGTCACCCCAAAAAGGATATTTTAAGAACATATGTTTGTTTCGTTTTTTTTAAATAATGATTTTTTAAAAGATTTTATTTATTTATTTGTCAGAGAGAGAGGGAGAGCGAGCGAGCAAGCACAGGCAGAGTGGCAGGCAGAGGCAGAGGGAGAAGCAGGCTCCCTGCTGAGCAAGGAGCCCGATGTGGGACTTGATCCCAGGACGCTGGGATCATGACCTGAGCTGAAGGCAGCCGCTTAACCAACTGAGCCACCCAGGCGTCCCAGAACATATGTTTGTTTGAACAATGTGATTTAATGGTCAGGATGCTGGCCTGGTAGTTGGACAACAAAATTGTCTTGAAAAAAATAATGAACCACTTTATTCTTTAATGATTAAATTAGGATATTATTTATTGTTTTTATCTTCATGGGAAAGTTGTGAAAAGCATTATAATTATTTCAATCATGTGTAAGTGATATAAACAGCATTAAGAATGACAGTTTAAATTTTTTTTAAATTATTTTATCCTTTTAGAAAAAATCTTAGCATTTCTGAAAGAGCTAGATTATATCTTATTATTGCAGGAGGAACCTTACCTGAATTTAAATCTTTCAAAGAAATATTTGTCCTGAAGAAGAAAACACATTTTGTATAAAGAATAATACATGTCTTCTATTTTTGGAATTGTGATCTCCTATTTGATGTTATATGACTTTCTTAATGTTTCCATAATTACTTTTTTAGTGTATTTTGGGATCTCTACTGTGCAGCTCCAGAAAGACGGGAAACATGTGAACATTCAAGTGAAGCAAAAGCCTTCCATGATTATGTGAGTTAATGTATAATTTTACTAAGTTATATTATCAGTTTTCTTTTTAACCACTGCTCTTGGACCATCTACCTTTTTCCTTTGGTTTTAAGAAATTGGTTGTTCTTTTTTTCTTGAGAAGTAGGGTTATAACTTTAATAGTGAAATACAAGTGAGTGTTTAAGTCTTGTTGAAAGCTTAGGATAAGAGGCTAGTCTTAATGCCAAGTTATTAAAGGTATTCTCTTTTTATCTTTAAGCGTGCCTGATGTGTGAAATTTCAGATTTATAAAAATTAAGTAATAATTCCTTATTCTAGAAAAGGAGTCATAAGAATACTGTGAATGATAAGTTCCTCTTTTGCACATAAGATTGAAAAATATATCATGATATTATATTTTTCTTTTTTTTACCTTTGATTACACATGATCAAGCTAAGTATCTGTTACACTGAAATCATTTCTACAAATAAAATTTATTGTGAATTAAAGGAAACTCAAGATAGCGAAAAGATTCTGTGCAAAAATGAAAATTGCATTAAATAATTAAAAAAATTTTTTTTAATTCCTAAGGAAGGACAGTGGACTGTCCCTGGCTAGTTGATGTATACTGAGCATTTTGTTACAAGAACTGCAAATGTGATTTTAGAGAGTTGATGGTATGAGGAAATAGAATTGTAGAAAAAAGGAGGGAAAAAACCCCCAAGATTTTTTAAGAGAAAAATTACATTTAATAATAAGATGGTATTGTGAAGGGACTGGGAAATGTAGAATTGACCATAAAGGAAGGATAGCTTGAGTTTGGGAGGAAGGAAATCCAGTGTCCTTAGTTTGGAGGAAGTGGAAATGGGCTGAAACCTGAGGTTATCTGATATTAACTACTTAATGATGTTGGTAGAAGGGGGCATCATTCTGTGTGAATAGCCTTAAAAACCAGAATCAGAGTTCAAAAGGGCAAAAAGACCTCCCAAAGGATATTTTTGAGGCATAGACTAAAGAGTAGAAATATCTGGGACAATTACAGCCTCAAAAGTAGCACAAGGAAAAGTGTGCATATGGAAGAGCAATAAAGTCTTGGGCATCTGGGGGGACCGTGCAATACTTTTCGTTTTGGACTAAGCTGAGTAAAGTGACTGTTCCTGCTTGCCTCATCTGATGTTGACTGTATTCATAAAGCTTGCTATGCAGTAAACAATAATAGCTCTTCGGGATAATATGAAAGGGATGGTTCTGCATGTAAAGAAAAAGTAGAGAAAGGGCAGATAAAGCAGGGCCCAGGATACAGGATTTATCTGGCCCATCTTGTTTTTCATTTTTACCCTTGGGTTGTGGCAGAAAGTAGAGCAGAGATTCAACCATGAAGATTACAAGGAATCTGGCTTGAATGGGATACTCCATCTCATCTATCTCCTACACCAAAAAGACATGCCTAGTCTTGGGATCTCCTACACCAAAAAGGCATGCTAGTCTTGGGAAACGTTTTTTAAATACTCCCTAATTTTGATAACTAGGTGGCATTACATAGTGCCAGTGTTCTACTCCAAAGGACCATAATATTTGTGAATCTACATTCTAAGAAATTAATTATATAAATAGTTCTTCATAATTCTGTTGTACAGACAGTTGTACCTACTGTTCATCATTGAGATCTTACAGGAACACTGACTGAACTAATTTAGATCTCTTAGAATGATTAGATAAATCATCATCATTGTCAGAGCCTTGTCATCTTTGTTGATACATACATGTTGTGTGCACAAGGCATTTTCAATATTTCAGATAGCATTCACACTTACTAACTTCAAAAGCCCACTTAAATACTTCAGGTTTTTTTTTTTTAAATGAGCACCAGCTAGAGGTATGAATGAAATTATTATTTTTTTAAATAGATTTTATTTATTTATTTATTTGTCAGAGAGAGAGAGAGAGAGAGAGATCACAAGCAGGCAGAGAAGCAGGCTCCCTGCTGAGCAGGGAGCCCCATGCAAGACTCAGTCTCAGGACCCTGGAATCTTGACCCGAGACCAAAGCAGCGGCTTAACCCCCTGAGCCACCCAGGCATCCCTGAGTGAACTTAGAATAGATTTTCAAGGAAGAATAATCTGTTAGCATGTAATTTGGTCCTAAGAAAATGTAGTTTAGAAAAAATTAAGTATTTGGATTTTATAATCCATTATGATTATTAGCACAGGCTTTATCAGATGTTTTATAATTTTATCTTAACTACTAGTTTTAAGAAACTTGATTTATTTTTAGGTGGCATCTTCATTATCCTTTAAGCCAGTTTATTTTCAATAGTAATATGTCTCCAGAATTTTCTTTTACATGGAGATTTGTGTGAAAGGATTTGACTTACATAATTTCATGTTGTAATTGGATTTTTAGACATACATTTTTTTGGTAGTATACTTTAATGATAATTTTCATGAGTAGGATTTCCTGACTTAATATAAGTGACAGTTTCTGAAAATGATCAACATAATTCATGTTTGATGTGATTTTTAATGACTCAGGGAAGAAAATGGGCAATAGGAACAAACACTAAGATTGTGGTAAAATTCTAGAATGTTATATTTCTTTATTATAGTTCATTATGGAACCATTTCTATAATAGTAATTAATATGTATACCTACTGAATTTTAAGATAGCTTCAAGAGAGCATCCTGAGAAATAGTTTCTTCAGTAGCTCATCTTTAGAATAAAAAAATACTTATTTGCATGTAAAATTCTCATATGTTTAGAAAAGTAGTCTTGTTATTTTATAGTCTTTATAAGATTGAATGGATAATGAAATGTTGACTACATTTTTTTGAAGAAATGATAGAGGCATAATGAGGTAAAAAATGAATAATCTTTTTAACTACAAAATAGGCTAAACTGTTAACAGTGATCACCTTTTGATGTTGGAGTTATCCATGACTATTATTTTTGTCTCTCTATATTTCTGTATTTTCCAAATATCTTTAGTTAGTATTAATTTTATGTTCATGAAATTTACTTCAAATGGATTGAAATCTGCCTTCCAGTGAATTATAATGTTTCTTCTGAAAATAGAAAATAAAAGCTTACTAAAAATTTATATTTGAAGTAGTCCTTTGTTTTTATACATGTAGGCATTTAGCGTCTCTATGAGAGACATTTGTTTTTTGTATGTGTACCTATTAAGGGGGAGATCTAGAAACTGAATAGATGTAGCTTTTAGCCATTGTATACTTTTTATTTTTTATTTATTTTTAAAAGATTTTATTTATTTATTTGCAAGAGAGAGAGAGAGAGAGAGCATGAGTGTGAGCATAAGCTGTGAGAAGGGGCAGAGGGAGAGGGAGAAGCAGACTCCTAGCTGAGCAGGGAGCCAGATGCAGGACTCATTCCTAGGACCCCGAGATCATGACCTGAGACCAAGGCAAACGCTTAACCGACTAAGTCACCTAGGTGCCCCCACTGTATACTTTTTAATAAAATCTTTTTTTTCTTATTTTTGGTAATTATTGTTCCAGAAACATTTTTAGCTTTGGGGTTTGTTTTTTTTTTTTCTGACCATCACTTCTTTAGATTATGGATTTTTGTCACTTTATAATTTTATTTGTCAAATGGTTATACATATTCTTTCTTTCAAAAGTTAATATCCTTTCTGTCCAAAAAAATCACCCTGTTCATACTTATTGTGAGAAAAAAAAAAAAAACAAAAAAGTGAGAGAAAGAAAACATTTAAGATGAGTAAAACTTTGATCATTTTGCATTTGTATTTTAAAACATATTAACTTAAATATTTAGCATCTATACACAATGCTGTATGTAAACTCATGATACATTTGAAAATCAACAGTTATACAGATGCACTTTTGAATGACAAAGTTATGAAAAACACAAGGAAGCAATTATTACTAATTAGGATAATGGTTACTTACAGGAAGTGGGAAAAGGTTCTGATTGGGATGCGGCTCATGGAAAGGGCTTTTGAAGTAGTTGACAAAATTCTATTTTGCCTGACCGTGGTGATATTTACTTTTTTTAAAAGATTTTATTTATTTGAGAGAGAGAGATCACAAGTAGGCAGAGAGGCAGGCAGAGAGAAGGGGAAGCAGGCTCCCCGCTGAGCAGAGAGCCTGATGTGGGGCTCCATCCCAGGACCCTGAAATCATGACCTGCGCCGAAGGCAGAGGCTCAACCCACTGAGCCACCCAGGTGCCCCATGATAGTTACTTTATAATAACCAGGTGTATGTTTTATAATATTTAATAAAATTCCATAATTATATATTTTTTCTATATTTGTATTTTTAGAAATTTTTAAATAACAAGATTTTAAAATATAGTTAAGATAATTAGCATTAGAAAAGAAATATACACAGTTTTTACTGTGTTTACAGGTATTTTTAGGGTTTATCTTTGAGACCTGATGGCAGCAAATAAGGTGATTATCTCCAAACAAATATGTTAGATTGTTCTCTGCTATGACAGATACTGTGAAATATGTCTACCTGTTGATTTTCTAGAGGGGAGTGGAGAATAAGATCAGAAATGTTGGAGGAAATTTTAATAATTAGGAGTTTATCTTATATAGAAAGTTTACTATAAAACAATTACTTTCTGCATGGCTGGGAGATATCTAACTTGGACCAGTTATTTTTATCCTGAGTGAGAAGTAGGTTCATCTGAACTGTAAAATTATTATTAGGTACTATAATATTATCATTAAAAAGTAAACCATCATCTTATGTGTTTAAAAATAATACCTACTTACTTGGAAAGTTTATTGAACTACCTTTTATTTTCTCCCTGTTTTGGTATTATTTTTTAATTTTACCCTAAAATCATAGGCAGTGCTTTTATGTAGAGTTAGTTAATGTTCACTAGATTTCTTTTTTCTGTTTCAGATCAACGTAGAGTTGTTTTAACAATTTATTTCTAATTTCATTCATTTCCTTAAAAAAGTGTCAATATATACTACTAAACTTAATGAGAAATGTATACAGTGATTATAATTTTAGTTCTCTGGTATGAATGAAGATTCCTTAATTGTCCTAAGCAATGATAGAGCCAAAATATATTATTGCTTTAGTGTGGTAATAATGAAATCACATTATTACAATGAGCTCTTTGAGAGCAGAGAATTAGATTTATTCTTCCCTGGGGTTTGTCAAGTAATAGATGTTCGATAAATGTTAACAATGCAGTGGTCTGTAAGTTTGGGAGACTGGAGATGTTTTAAATTGTTCAAATGTTCAGATAAAGTGCTGGCTTTAGTTATAATTCTTGATAACATGTGGCTGATTTTGTGTTCTTGCCTAAGCAAATGTTTATAACATCTAGAAAAGATTGTTATAGGTTTATAATGATGTGCCACATTTTAAAAATGATATACATCATAATATGTAAATAAAATAATAGAATAATGCTTTTATTCATACCTTAGGAAAATTATTTTTGCAGATATCTTATTCAAGAAAATACTTCTGTAGAAAGTATAGTGTAGTGAATATGTCAATAATTGTAATGATTTTTGTCTGGTGACAGATGGTAACTATACTTATTGTGGTCAGCATTTTGTAACCTAGGTAAATGTCAAATTACTATTTTGCACCCCTGAAACTAATATAATACTGTATGTCAACTATACTTCAATTTTAAAACTTTTTAATTATTTATTTTTGTGAGAGAGAGAAGAGAGCGTGTGTGCACAAGCAGGGGGAGGGGCAGTGGGAGAAGCAGGCTTCCCGCTGAGCAGGGAGCCTGATATGGGATTTGATCCTAGGACTCTGAGATCATGACCTGAGCTGAAGGCAGATGCTTCTTAACCGACTGAGCCACTGCCCAAATTTTTTAATAGAAAGAAAAAAAAAGAAACTATTGCAGAGTTAAGTTCACTCTTTGCTGTGTTAACATCTTCTGTGTCCCTCCGTGATATTCCTGTATATTAGATTTTTATTTTTATTTTTTTAAAGATGTTATTTATTTATTTGAGAGAGAGCGAATGAGAGAGAGAGAGAGAGAGAGCATGAGAGGGGCAAGGGGCAGAAGGAGAAGCAGACTTTCTGCTGAGTGGGGAGCCCAATGTGGGACTTGATTCTGGGACTCCACAATCATGACCTGAGCCGAAGACAGTTGCTTAACCAACTGAGCCACCCAGGTGCCCACATTAGATTTTTATAATGGGATGTTTTCTGTAATGATTTGTGAGCTTCCTTAGGGAACATACTTTGTCTTACTTGTCTTTTTCATCTCCTGTGCCTGGCAAGGTGCTAGACAAGGTTTCATGTTTATATAAATAATGATTAAATAAAATATTACCTAATAAATATTTGTTATTTCTCATTTTAATATACCTGGATATCATAGTTGCAGGAAGGTCATTTAATACTACTTTTATTCATTTTGTATTTCAAAACAAATTTAGATAAGACAGTAATCTGTAAAGACATAACAAATTAATCAAAGCAGGTAGCAAAGGCTTTATATTTCAGGAGGCACAGCACTAGGAAACCTAGCTGTGAACAAAATGGATATTATCCCCATTCTCATGGGCTACCATCTAGCGAAAGAGACTTTTGCCCAACAAGTTTGAAATATCAAGTAGTAAAATACATGGAGAGACATATTATGCTCTTATATTGCTAGATCATTCAGAATTTATATATGAAAGAATATGGAGAGAGATAGTAAGTACACATAACTTCTCATGTGTATTTAGATTTCGTCATATAGTAACCATAATTAGTAAATGCTCAAATGAAGGTATCACAGTAGGCCATAGTTATTCTAAACAGTGCAGGTAAACTAGAGTCTTAATAGGCTAGGAACAAATAGAGTTACATTTAAAATTCATTAAAGACGATAAAAACTATTGTAGGTGTGTATTAATATTTATCAGTCAATATATAAGCTTTTCTTCACCTCAATAGGTGGGGACATAATAAGATTCACTTTTCAACCTTATTTGCTGTATAGTTTCTACCATTGTTTTCGTTTCTTATAGGATCCAGTTTAATTTCTTTTGCCTCGTATAAACCTTATTAGCCACCTTATATTCTTTCTAGCATAAGGTAAGTTGTTTGTTTATTTTTTGTTTCTGTGTAATTGTTAATTTGAGGAAGCACATCCACACTTTACCTATGGTGTCGCAGCTTGTCTCACTGAGCTCAGGTTTGCTTCTGGGAGGCTTTTAAGTCCTGCTGATAACAGGATCAGCTATGTTTCTTATTTCTTTTGATCCTGGGATTTCTTATAGGGCAATAAGTTATGTCAGTCATTTGGCAGAAAGCATGAATAAGGGAGACAATCAAAGAAACTATAAAGAATTATGGAAGGATTCTACTTAAAGATCTTTTATAACATAATTTATAGCATTATGTAGATATTATAAAATCCTTAAATAAATGAAGAAAGTAATATGGAAAAGAGATAAGCAGAACAAGGGTGATTTGTTGCATTGTGGAAAAGAACATATTTTTTCAAATTATGTGGTTTAAAGGAACGTCCCCTTAAGTCCCATTCTTCACACTGATGTATTATTCATTTTTATTAAAATCTAATTTCTGGTGAATGTGAAAAGATGAATATGGGAAGACCTTTATTTTTTACTATTTTTAAAAAGAGTTTATTTATTTATTTGACAGAGAGAGACACAGTGAGAGAGGGAACACAAGCAGAGGGAGTGGGAGAGGGAGAAGCAGGACTCTGGCCGAGCAGGGAGACTGATGCTGGCCTCAATCCCAGGACCCTGAGATCATGACCTGAGCTGAAAGCAGACCCTTAATGACTGAGCCACCTGGGCACCCCTATTTTTTTTTTTTTTTTACTATTTTTGATGCTGATGTACACTGCCTGTGATTATGTTGCCAAAAGAGTCCTAACATAAAAACAAAACCTGATGGAAATATGATACTCTTTCAAAAATAATACATATTTCTAATGTACTAATAGAGATAGGAAGTTCATAAATTTAGAAGTCTTATGAAGTAAGTTATTTTGGCAATTTATAAAAGGAAAAGTGAAATATATCTAGATACCTTAGATTTGTGGTGTTATATTTCTATAGCCACTTTGTTTACTTTTCATATATTATACAACTTGATTTAAAATTACTCTATTTGGGGGACGCCTGGGTGGCTCAGGTGGTTAAGCGGCTGCCTTCGGCTCAGGTCATGATCCCAGCATCCTGGGATCGAGTCCCACATCCGGCTCCTTGCTCGGCGGGGAGCTTGCTTCTCCCTCTGCCTCTGCCTGCCACTCTGTCTGCCTGTGTCGCTCTCTCTCTCTCCCTCTCTTTCTGACAAATAAATAAATTTAAAAAAATTACTCTATTTGGGGGGTGCCTGGCTGGCTCAGAGAGTAGAGCATTGACTCTTGATCTCAGGGTTGTAAGTTTGAACCCTACATTGGTATAGAGATTACTTAAAAATAAAATTTTTAAACAGCAACAAAAAGGCCAAAAACATTAATGCCCCTATTTTGGACAACTTAGACAACTTCATGAAAGTCTTGTTTTTATTTCTTTCCTCTTTGATATTAGGAAAGAAATTAAAAATACTGGCGAAACTCTTGTTTCATTTACCCCAATCTAGTTTCCAATTTTATGGGCATTGGAAGTGAGTTTAGGGGTCCATATCTCTTTAAAATAAATAAGTGCCTCACACATTTAGGTATTGTATCTTGGAATATTTATTAAAATTTTAAATAATAGTTACTTAGCCAAGAAACAATGGACAGGTCTATAAATGGTGTGACACTGTTTTGTAGAAATACGAATGCACTATCTGTTTTCTGTCTTCATGAAATGCTTATAAATTTGATTGCATTTATTTTGAATATTAAAGTCCCCTGCCCCCACACATATATTTGACTTGATACTTTCCCCTGCCTCTTGGGTTTAAAAACCACAATTATTAGAATACTGTTACTACTATTAGGCTATTACAATATAAGGGATTATTTGTAGCCAGCCACAGTGGGTAGATATCATCAGTTCTCAAAGCTCAGGTGCTAACTTTGAATCTTTGAACTCTCTAAAGGGAATTCTTGGGGTATCTTCAAAGAGAAGGTACAGATTTTTTTTAATGTGGTTTTATGATTTTTCTTATCAAAGTCAAACAACTTTAAAATCTGTGATATATTAAAATATCTAGATTTTTAAAGAAGAAAGGGGTACAACTACTAATAAATGTGATTCTATGCAGAATTATCACCGAGAGAAGCGATTTTGGTAGACATAACTTAGAATCATCCTTCATTTCTTTATTAACTTTTTTTGAGAACCCATTTATATACAAGTTACTTTGAGGCTGTGTTCATAAATATTTCTCTCGCTAGGGGTTCATAATGTGGAGAGGTATATGAGCTGTATTTTATGAGTTAGCTGTTAGGAGTATAATATAGATGATAACTGTTATACTGTATGACTTTAAACACTCTGAATGTGCACTGACTTTGAATGATAACTAGGATTTGGGTGAGAAGAGGTGTGTGTGGGAAGGTATGTTAGAGAAACGGGCTACACTGGAAAAATACAAGGTATGTTTAGGGAATAGTGAGCAAAGCTGTTTGGCTATAGAGTAGAAAAATCAAAATCAAACACAGGATTATTGCTTAGCCAACAGTTAGTAGAATTTTGAAACCGTAAGAACACTATGAAATTTTCCTTTTCACTGGTTTCATGTTGAATTTCCTGGACTCTGGGTCTAGGAGTGAGAACCCCCCACCAGAGGGGCTCTTGGTCTCTTCTCTTTTAACTGAAGCAGCTTAGTTCTCCTTTCCCATTTCTTTCTGTTTTCTCTTTCTAGTTAAATGGAACAAATCTCCATTTAAGTCATTACCCATGCCATAAATGAATCTTCTTCTTATCCCCATGATTGATCTCCTTTTTCTCTGACTAGTCATCCAAACCAGTCGATTCCATTGCCTAAACATTTCTTATGCATGTCTTATGCTCTCTAATCCCATTGCAGATGCTTCAGTTCAAGTCTTTATCCTGTTGCAAGAGTCTTACCATGACTGTTTCTCCATCTGTCTTCCTTTACCCACTCAGGGTTCAAGAACTCTTTCTTAAGCGTTCTTTGTAAGATTGTTGAATAATAATCTGTTTCTTTCAGTCTCTCTCTATCTTTTTTGTATATTGCCACTGTTAGAATCCAAAACAATCCCAAAACTTAAAAAAAAAAAAAAGTTGAAAAGTGCTTATTTGGTTCAACTTACTTATTTTACTAGATAGAGAAAGTGGTACCCAGAGAGGTAAGGGATATGCCATTGTTTAAAAGTTGTACGAGGCTTTGCCAGGAAAATTCAGGTTTTCCAAATATTCCCTGAGTTCTTTAAACTTCCTGGATGAAGCTTTTGTTATGTCTGCAGTGGAGAATCATCTTTTGAGCTTATTCAAAATATAGTAAAGTATATTCTAGGATGATTAATATGAGGGCATTATGTCAGGAACCAAAGAAAGGAAAGGACTAAAGGTAAAGAATGGGCAGAGGCTATCCTTAGTCTTTGTATAAGCTGAAAAGCCCTTGAATTAGGGTAGCAGCAAATGAAGGTGAAAATGAAGAATAAAAAAGAGGAGTTGTAAGAACCAAGGAAGAGAGAAAAGTTTTGAAATTTTTAATCTAACTGATGAACCAAGCTTTATGATACCATTACCAGAAATCTGAAATTTGGAAGGATGAACATAGAGAAAGTAGGTTCAGCTGTAATACTGGCTTAAATAATGAGAGAATAAGGGTAAAATAATAATTGAGGCCTGGGGATAGAAATTTGGGGAGGAAATGCTCACATTTAGGGGGTGATAGTGAAGAAGATGCTAAATTAAGACATCACACTGGATAGACTCAGTTAGATAGCTTGACTAGTGTGTCCTGCATGGCCCAGGTAATTTCCTGAATCAATTCACTATTTCAGGGTGCTTCCAATTTAAACTCTAGGGTAATAAAATTTGTTTGGTGTTAATGTACTATGTTGAGTTCCTAAGAAGATATTCAAAAGCTGTTTATGATTTTTGAAGGAAAACTTGAGACTCAAACTATGTCAATGCCTGAATGATCTTTATAGGCCACAATTTCATTTTAGAAAGCAGTCATGTATTGTATAGGGGAGAGAGTAAATTCAAATTTAGGAGGAAAACTAGATGGAACTTCTAGAAGTTTTTGAAACTTTGATTAATAGGTAGGGAAATCTCTCTATATTACCTCTTTCTTCATTACAACTCTGTTTTAGCAATCATATATTGAGTTGCCTGTTAAGTAAAGAGCAAGGTAAAAGTTTTCATACTTTAGGGAGGTAAGCATATATAAAGCCTTGTAAAAATATGTCGTGTTCAGTTTTGTAGTCTGATGGCTTATACTTAATTGGTACTCAATTAATAGTTGATAAAGGAATGTACATTCTTTAGGCATGCTATTTCTAAACTAAGTTTCGTACTTCCATGGGCACATTGTACTGCTCATATGTGATCCATTTAATATTCCCTCTTTCTTTCCCTTGATTATCACCTTATGTATCACCTTTTCTTATTCCTCCAATCATCATTATCCTTTCTTCATCAGCTCTAAGGTAAAAACAAAAAGGAAACTATTGTAGAGCTGAAGTCATATTATAGTTTTTATTATAGTCAAAAGCCCAAATGCATAAAGGAAGTAGAAAATCTTTAGATATTGAAAAATTACTTTTGTTTACAATAGGACACTTTAATGTCATGTGTCTTATAAATTATGAGAATGTTTCCCATATGCAAATTTCATCAACACATAGCCACATACATGAGATTAACTTCCTTCCTTTTTTTTCCTTTCAACTAGGATATTCTTGCAGGAGGACATTGGGATCTTGCTTTAAATTAAATGTATAAACCTATCCTATCACAGGTCACCTACCTATATACCCTTCTTATCTTTTCCAGACCATAAATATAACCTTTGATCTTTTTTCACCATTTCCTTTGTCAGTTTTTCCTCCCATAGGTCGTACTCCTTTCTTTATGTCTAGGATTTTAATTTCATTCACTACAGGGACATACAGGAAGTAACAATATGGACAATGGGAGGTTTGCAGAGAAGTAGGAATTCCAACAGGTTTTTATGTTTGAAATGGAAGTTACCTGGGTTTATCTCCATGTCCACTAAATTACCCATTATTTCTTTACATTTATTTACTTAAGGCATTGTGGAGAGAGTGGAGTGGGTGGGGCATTTTAAGTCTCCTATTTGGGAATCATTCTTACCTAACTCCTGTCTTGACTAGATGAGAGCTTGAGCTCAGATCTAGAGAGAGCTGAGTTGGCCTTACTGCTGTGTCCTTTAGAACGTGTGGTGTGCTTGGAAACCTCTCACTTTCTAAGTAGGCTTTCTTGGAGGGCACAGTGAATAAGGAGGGCACTTTTCTAGCTGACCCTCAAAGGTTCTCTTCCTGGCTCTTCAGCTGCCTTTTACTGCTTAACTTTCTATCAGCTTGTTCACTTGATGGGACTTGCAGGCTAATTCCACCTTTGAGAGAAACTAGGCTTTGTGTTTTCAATGAATGTTTGGCATTCGTTTCTTCAGTGCCAATAAAGTTTAATGGCAGGTGTTACTGAGGGAAGCTTTCTGCCTTTTATTGCTATCTCTTTTCAATTGCTTAGCCACTCCTGTATTTTACTGTGTCAAAGTTGTGTATCGAGTTGGATCATCTACTGATTCCTCTTTCTTGTCTGAGGAGGTGCTCATTTCCAGAACAAAAATGATTGCCCTTGCTCAGGGCCCTTCCTGTCCGATTGTCTCCCAGACATTCTCTGAATCAACTCTCAGGCTTCTTTCCCAAATTTAAATTCTATTGAACACTAATAAACTTGAGCAGTTTCCAGCAGTGGGAAGATAGGCTTTCCTCTTACATCCTTTGCAGAACAAATTGTTCAAATAGAATTCTACCTCTACAGTGAGGACTTTCCTAATTTTTCCAACCTTAGTAAATTGTCCGCCTTATGGATTTAAAATATGGGATAGGTTGTCTGAATTTCTTCTGTCTGATTGCTCTACCTGAATTTCTTTGATTCAGATTCTTAGCTTAAAATACTTAACTTTTCTTGTTGTTTTTGAAAACTTTTACGGTTAAAGTAATAGCAAGACTGAATTAAAACAAACAAAAAAATTATGTCAATAATTTTCCTTGAAGTAAAAAGGAGCCAGTATGATTTTTTTTCCTTATTTTAGCAAATTTCAGAAGTGATAATTATATATAGTTTTCTATAATTTAAAGTGTATATCGTTCTCATGGTCTTTTAATATCTATCTGGAACAAAAGCAGCTGTTGCTTACCTTACTCATATGAAAAGACCAGAATAGCAATAATGGGAGGTATTTAGGGAACTAGAGTTGATTTATTTAATTTAGATTTTAAAAAAATTAGTATTAGTACATTTTAAAGATTGAACTGCGATTTCTCTAAAGCCTGTTTAATTAGTTGGTTAGTTAATTAATTAATTTTTAACCAATAATAGAAGTTAATTAGAAATCTAAAGAAGGAATAATAGATCTTATTATTAAATATTTGTAGAGAAAAAGTTCATGCATGTTTTTCCCTTGAGTAGAGTATAAGTAGATAGATAATTATTTTACTCTAGTGGTACTGTCAGGAATAAAAATATAAGAGCTGTCTTTCTGTTGGGAAGAATCAATGAATTGAGTCAGAGTTAATTTATAAGGTTAAATAGCTGAAATAAATTTAGGGCTTTTATTTTTATAGTTTTTTATTTAAAAAGGGATTTTTTAAAGAGAATCATCTGAGGATCAGCTTTTAAAATAAATAACAATTATAAACTCTACTTAAAAGTGAATTTCAAAAGATTTAATTCTATATAATGAAAATTAAAGAAAGAAAGAAGATAGGAATCAGGAGATAACACCTTGATATTTTGGAAAGTTCTGAAAGTGAGAGGTTAATTTATATATAAAACTAATGTTCTAATGAAGAAAAAAAAATGTAGTCCTTAATTCAAATGTATAGGTAAACAGTGATCAGATTTATTTAAACTACTTTGAATTCTTACCACATGAGATCTTAATATCTCTTTAAGTGCAGAAAGAAAAGCTCTTTAATTAAACTGGTCCATAATATCAAAAAACAAGTAAAAAGTACATTTAAAGTACATTTTAGCAGATTAAAAGATTGGAGGAGTTGCTATTAGATTATTCAGATAATATTTTCATTTTCAATGAAAAATGCAATGTATTTTATAGTACGTCATATGTTCAGTGATGTCATTAAAAAGATCTGATCATCAGTGCCTATCTGTGTAAAGTATTTAAATTTTAAGGCAGTTGACATTTATTTGTTTTGTATTATGAATAGAAACAGTTTTTTAAAATTTTTATTTTTTTATAAACATATTTTTATCCCCAGGGGTACATGTCTGTGAATCGCCAGGTTTACACACTTCACAGCACTAACCATAGCACATACCCTCCCCAATGTCCATTACCCCACCCCCCTTTCCCAACCCCCTCCCCCCAGCAACCGAAACACTTAATTTTTAGGCCTTTGCTGCCACTTCACCTGGAATTGAAATTATAGTAACCTTGTGGCCAAATTGAATTTATTTAGCTTATTAAAAATATAAGCAAGACTATGCAAGCTGATGTACCATGTTTATATTTGACATTTAGCTAATAGAGTTTAATTTACCATATCTGTCCTTTGTGCCCAGAAAAAAAAGAGTTTTGTCTTTGAGGCAACTAATAATTTTCGGAATAAAAGAGGATAATCTGTAATTTCCTGTCTGCTAGTCATTTCCAATAACTTTAAAGATTTTATTTATTTATTTGACAGATAGAGATCACAAGTAGGCAGAGAGGCAGGCAGAGAGAGAGAGGGAGAAGAAGGCTCCCTGCTGAGCAGAGAGCCCGATGAGGGGCTCGATCCCAGGACCCCGAGATCATGACCTGAGCCAAAGGCAGAGGCTTAACCCACTGAGCCACCCAGGCACCCCCATTTCCAATAACTTTAGAAACACTTCTCTTTTAATATTAAAGCTGCTTTCCTGATGGGTTTTCCAAATATTATTTTAATAAGATCAGCACAGAGCCTACCACACTTGGTCAAAATTATTTGATGATGCCATAAGAATGTATCTAAACATTTAAGAATTTCTTCTCAGGTTATAAGGCAAGTGATTTACCAAAAAAAAAAAAAATCTTATTTTCTGCTGTATCAACACACTGTGCAACAAATGGAGATATCACAACATTTATACTCTTGACCAGTTTAGCTGTGAAGAGTTCATATAATGCATCCTTCCTATTAAGCCAGTGAGCACTGTATTTCATAAATTCTACAAAGTCTTTAATAAAATGCTTGTGTTTTTAAATATTTCTGAAATTGATATGCCTCCTATAAAAAACTAATAAAGTTTCATGTCGTGGTCTAATTACTTGGCAGCATTTCCCCCTCTTTTTAGTGATACATAAGATAATTGTGATCATTGTGAGTTTTAAGATAATGACATCTTATTGATGAATTATGAATATGGTAGATATGTAGTCTTCTCTGGACTTAGAAAATAGTAAATTAAAAAATTTACTAATAGTAGTGCATTGTATTTTTGAAACAACATACTCATCTGTTATACTTCTTGCAGTGTCATTTGTATAGAGTTTAATAAAACATGTTTTGGGGGCACCTGGATGGCACACTTGATAGAGCATGTGACCCTTGATCTCAGGGTCATGAGTTCCAGCCCCACATTGGGTATAAGCTTACTTAAAAACAAAAACAACATGTTTTTTGTAAAAAGTGATAAATTACTTTGAATGATGGCTTTCACATATTTTCATTATCAGTTTCTAATTTTGTGTAAATTGTAAATTGTTTGATAACATTAAGCTTTTCAGAAAGACATTCAGAGTCTTATTTGTATATGCTCATGTTATATATTTTTCAAAACAGTATAGTATAATAGAGGTCCCAGAAGTATTTTTATAAAATCTAACTAATAAAAACATAGTGTTTGTCATCATAAAAGGTGAACCCAATAAACAAATAATTGTCATAACTTCTAGTCTAAATTTTTTGAGAAGTGACGATAGTTTTTATTGTATGTATTATTATCATTTAAGTCAAGTTGTCACTCATTGAAGCCTTGACTGTGTTCCTCTTAAGCCCAATCAGTCTTTTCATATCCATTTTAACTTTTTACATTTTTCAAAGATGGCAAAAGCCATCTTTGGTTGTTGTTTTTTTGCTTATGACCTTGCCACTCTTAACATCAAGAAGTGGAGTCCAATTTCCTTTCCCTTAAACCTGAGCTTATCTTAGTTACTTGCTTGTAATCAGTATAATATGTAGAAGTGATGATATGTAACTTATGAGGCTAAGTTAGAGGAAGCCTTGCATCTTCTGTGTTGGTCTCTCGGAATGCTTACTCTTTGGCTATTCCTTCTCAAGATGGTCCCTCTTTATTATTTTTTTTAAAGATTTTATTTATTTATTTGACAGAGATTACAAGTAAGCAAGAGAGGCAGGCAGGGAGAGAGAGGAGGAAGCAGGCTCTCCACGGAGCAGAGAGCCCGATGTGGGGCTCGATCCCAGGATCCTGGGATCATGACCTGAGCCAAAAGCAGAGGCTTTAACCCACTGAGCCACCCAGGCGCCCCAAGATGGTCCCTCTTTAAACCTCATCATCATTCTATGAGAAATACAGGCCTAATATCATCAGTTTCTCAATCTGCTAACTTTCTGAGCCCAGGCTTTAGTCATTAGTGAAAAAGCCCTTAGCTGTTTGAGACTTCCCAACTGAAATAGAGATATCATGGAGTCTGCAGAGACAGCTGTTTCCACTGTTCACTCTCCAAAGTTCTAAAAGACATAATCCACGAGTATAATAAAAGAGTTCTTATTTTATCTGCTACTACGTTTGGGGTGGTTTGTTATGCTGCATCAGTAATCAGAACAGAATTTAATATCTGGAAGTGGGGTGCTACTGTAACAGAAACCACAAGTACATGGGGTCAGCTGGTGGTGGACAGAAGTTCATGAAACCGGGGCGCCTGGGTGGCTCAGTGGGTTAAAGCCTCTGCCTTCGGCTCAGGTCATGATCCCAGAGTCCTGGGATCGAGCCCCGCATCGGGCTCTCTGCTCTGCAGGGAGCCTGCTTCCTCCTCTCTCTCTCTCTGCCTGCCTCTCTGCCTACTTGTGATCTCTGTCAAATAAATAAATAAAATCTTAAAAAAAAAAAAAAGTTCATGAAACCTGAAATAGATTCATGGAGACTGTTGATAAGGGCTTGAAAGAGACTGATACTAATACTACTTGAAGCTGGAAATAAAGAATACCTTTAGGGGTTTCTAGGTGGCTTGGTTGGTTAGGTGGCTGACTCTTGATTTTGGCTGAGGTCATGATCTCAAGGTTCTGGGAATGAGTCCTATGTTAGGCTCTTTGCTTAGTATGGAGTCTGCTTGAGGATTCTCTCTCCCTTTTCCTTTGCTCCTCTGCCTGCGCACACACATGCACTCTCTCAAATCATAAATGTATAGATATCTTTATTATCTAGGGGCAGAAAGTTTAGCAGAACTGTCCACCTAGAGTAACACGGAAAATAGAAAACGTACTTAGTGAACTGATATATCTGGCAAAGGAGAGTTCCGGGCAGAATGTCTAAAGCATTACCAACTGTGTCTTTTGGTTATAGCTTATGAGATATGGATAGAGAGGATGAGTCAAAAAAGAAATTCTTGTTTTTGAGCAGAATCTGGAGGAAATGTGAAGGGCTCAGGACAGTTTTCCCAGCCTGCAAAGTTTTCTCAAAGGAGAAATGGCCTCAGAATAAAGATCAAATCCAGAGCAAAGTTAGGAAAATGTAGACTCAAGGTAAAAGTGAAAGTAAGGTGTTACTATAAAACCTTTTTTAAGACCTCAGAAAAATTTAAGGTGACCATCGTAGATGATCTCAGACACACATAAAACTTTCCAGGAATCTTAACAGCAGAACTTCTGATTTTCCTCTGTTAAACGAAAGGGTTTCTAAGAATCTTCAGGGCTTTGTTCCACAGCAGCCTCTCAGAGGGCCCACGAAAGAGAAGGACTTATATCAAAGAGATCTGTGGGCATGGCTTTTGCCTGAATAAGTGGGTTTATAAAACATGTAAAAGAATTGTATCAGCCTGAAACAACATAAAATGAAGAGACTTTTGAACCCTAGAACTTATATAGCCACAAAAAAGCTAAGAAACATTCTCAGTTGCAAACGTGGGATTCTTTTTTCTTGAAAAGGAAGCACGACTTAGTTGGTGGAACCAAGAGCCTGGAGAACAGAAGCAGAACTCAGAGAAGTACTGCAACTGAGTAGGACTGGGTCCTGATCAAGGTACTAGGTTACTCGTGCCCTCTGGGCATCAGAATTAGTATGGACTAGTGACATTTACTTTTCCTCCTATTACCAACTACACAGTGCCCCCTAGATTTTTGAATGGGCATATCTATTGAAATTATCCTGTCTTCAAAAACAGGTATTTTTCATGTGTGGGAGGTATATAACTTGTCTCTTCAGTTCTTAAGTCTTTAGATTGAGAGAACTGTACCTGAGTTGCTATATCCAAGAATTTTATTTGCATCTAGGACTGATTTAGATGATTAGATCCTGGACTTTGAATAGTGCCGTAATTAGAAAGAGACTTTTTGAGATTGTGGGGAAGGGAGTGTTTTTCTTGGATGTGAATTGTTGTGACCACAGAGTAGTTTGTGCCAGATTGAGTTTTTTGCTTTTTATTAAACTTTTTGTTTTGAGATACGTATAAATTCACATGCATTAGTAAGAAATAATACAAAGAGATCCATGTCTCATTTATCTAGTTTCCCCTGATGGTAACATCTTATAAAACTCTAGTACAATAACCTGATCTGATATCCAGAGGGCACAGGTAACCTTGATCAGGGCCCAGTCCTAACTAGTGGGAATAGTTTTTTTGTATTTTGTAGGCAGTCTTCTAGCTCCTTGATTCTAAAATCTTGATAAAATCCACTGATCTAATTCAGATTTCCCCGGTTTTATTGGTATTCATTTCTGTGGGTGTATCTAGTTTCGTGTGTGATTTTTTTTTTTATGTGTGGATTTGTGTATCTACCACCATGCTCAAGATAGAGAACCACAAAGTTTCCTTCTGTTGCTCATTTATAGTCACAGCTGCCTCCCTACCCTATACCTAATTCCTGCCAGATTGATGTCTGTTATGTCATTAGCTCACATTATAAATTAGATATGCTTTGAGAAAAATGAATGTAGGTGATATATATATTATATATATATATATATAATATATATATATATATATATATATATGATTGTTTTATTAAATTGAGTCTATGAAAATTACCAACAAGGGCCTCAATTCAGACATATATAAGGCTTGGTTTTCCAAATTCAGAATTTACCTATTAATAAAATAAGTAACTATTGCATTGATCAAGGCTATTTTAATTTAGCCCAATATTTTTCACTGCTGCCCAGAGATGGTTTAAAACGCTGATATAAATACTTCGCTTGTCTGTGGTCAGTTGAATACATAGGTTAGATAATAGTATAATGCCTTTTGCTTTTATACTTTAAATACGTATACTCTGAATGGTGATACCTTTATTCTCTGTTGTTTGGCATATTTAGTCAGGAGTAACCATATATGAAAAGTTATAAGGAAAGCATTTCTAAAGGAAAGAATTACCTTTCTGTACTACTTTAATATCTGTTCTACAATACTATTTTGTTGCTATGGGAAGAAAAATAGCCAAAGTAATTTGTAAGGAATTTAGTATTTTTTCCTTTTTATTTTTATTTTATTTTATTTTATTTTAAATATTTTACTTATTTGACAGAGAGAGATCACAAGTAGGCAGAGAAGCAGGCAGAGAGAGAGAGAGGAGGAAGCAGGCTCCCCGCTAAGCAGAGAGCCCGATGCGGGACTCGATCCCAGGACCCTGAGATCATGACCTGAGCCGAAGGCAGAGGCTTTAACCCACTGAGCCACCCAGGCGCCCCTAGTGTTTTTTCCTTTTTAAATTTGTGATTACCAGATTATTTCTGGTTTCTTCCTCATTTTTTCCCATTTCTCTCATATACTCACCTGTCCCTTACGGTTTTCTCCTATGATTCTGAATTATTTATAATAATACCTGAATCATTATGGAATATAGGTGTGGATTTTATTTTCTAACTAAGATATGTGTAAGATCTTTAACTTGGTAGCACCGCAGTGTGTGATACACTTTATTTGTGATCCACAGGTTGAAATATCTGAAAACTACTAATAAATGTGATTTATCTTATTTCTAGCATTAGATCTACATCTTTTATTTTTAAAGAGGCAGTTAGATCATCTCAACACCACTTTTTTTATTTTGCTTCTTCTTTAATTAAAAGTATATTTATTGGCATTGCCAGACACAAGTCTGGGTGATAAAGAGATAAAAATAAGACAGAGCCCCAGTGCTTAAAGAGCTTCTGTCCAACAGGGGACATAAATCAATAGATGATTACAATAAAATGTGCTGTGACAGGAAAATAAACAGCACATTAGGAAACAGTTGTTGGGTGGGCTTTCAACTTCACCTACACAGGTGAGAGGACACTTTCATGAGGAGCTTAAGAAGAGATTAGAATTTGTTAAGTTTCATGAATACAGAAAAATTGAGGCCACATTCTTCTCCATACCCCACTTCCTGCCATAGTTCCTAGAAAATAGTGAGCCCCTAATTCATATTTGATGATTGCTGAAAAGCAGAGATGTCTACCTGAATTTTGACAGACCGTTTTGGAGTAAGCCGGGTGAATAATTGAAAAGAAGCAGCATGTACAAAAGTTGTTGTCCTTGGTAAAGTCCTCTCCTGAACCAGAAAGCAATGAATCTGTCTGTCTGTCTGTCTGTCTGTCTCTCTGTCTCCCTCCCCACCCTCCATAATATCTATAGACAGTGACCACTATCTGTTGTCTCTAAGCAAATTGCTACGAGGTAACTTGTAGTCACCTTTGTGACTTGACAAGTCACTTTGTGACTTGTCCCAGAAGTTAGACAATAAAACATAATATTTTCAAAATCCCAGTGAAAAGACTCTTCTGGGCTAAAAATTATGCTCATTTGTTTTTGTTAAAGATGTTTTTATTGAAGTGGTACCTGGGTGGCTCAATTGGTTAAGTGTCTGTCTTAGGCTCAGGTTATGATCCTGGGGTCCTGGGATCAAGCCCCCAGTCCAGCTCCCTGCTTAGCTAGGAGGCTGGTTCTCCCTCTGCCCCTTCCATCTGCCCATGCTCTTTCTTTCTCAAATAAATAAATAAAATCTTTCTTAAAAAGATGTTTTTATTGAAGAATTGCGGAAAAAATGAAACTTGCTCCTTTTAGTTTTACAGAAAGTAAAAATGATGTAATTGGATTTCTCATAAAACATTTTAACTAATGCTGTAAGGGACTTTGGATTGGCTAACATCTTTAGCCTAGAATTTTTTTGCCTGGGGAAAAAAGAAGCTAGGCATCCTTCATTTTTCCCTTTCTCCTTAGTGGTCCCACTGGCAAAGGCTTGCCTGCAGGTATCAGGTGTCAGGCACTCTATTTGCTAGACATTCCTAATTGGCAGCTGCGCTGTGGAGTCCTGGATTTTTCAGATGATTTAAGACCTACTCTCCTCAGAAAAGTAAGAGCAGGGCTGGTTAATACCAGGTTGTTGCTTGGTACCATACATGTTTGGAGAATAAAGGCAGTCAGATTTCTTTGCATTTCTCATGGGGAGGGGGTTATATTTTTTGTGATTAAGAGTCGAAGTAGGGTTTGACCCAGGGAAGCATTTCTAATATTGGTAAATCATAAATCATTACAGAAGAACGATGGACTATGCCTATTTCAGAGACTTCTTGTAGCTTGATATGGCTATAACAAAAGGTCTGAAGAGGATCAGAGAGGATTTTGAAGATGATTAAGTTCTGATTGTTACTGAGGGCGAATTGGAGCTGATAAGTGTTAGGTCCGTTATTAGACGAAACGAGACTGAGACAAAGTGAAAGTTATTTAAAGCTTTATTTTATGATAAGTTTTAGAAATCAGATTGATCGGCCAGGGCAATGAGACTGAAACAAAGTTAAAGTTATGCAAAGCTCTATTCTATGCCAAGCACTAGAAGTCAGACTGACTGGCCAGGGCCGCCTCCGAAGAGAGCGACTCCTCCCCAGCTTACAGGCTACCTTTTATTGGGTGAAACTGCAACCCGTATCTTGGTATCTCAACCCACCGGGTTTGTGTGTCTCTTGTTGATTGGCTCATTTCATCCAGTCTGGTGATGTGTTATTCAAGATTACCCCTTACCAGGAACTGTTACAAACAGTACTTTTTGGGAAAGCTTAGTCAATTAACATATTCAGTGTAAATAATAAGATCGTCCTTCCCAAGATGGAGTCATTTTGGTTTGGGCAAGACCTCACTGTTACAAACAGTACTCCGTACTGATTAGATGTCTCCATCTGGCCTGACTCATCCTTGTATTCTGGGCTCTGTTATCAGGAACTAGCCGACTACATTTTACTGGTTTCCTGGACTTGTTTCTAAGTAAGCTTCTCTGGAGGGGAGAGTCAATTTAAGTTTACTGCACAAACAACAAAGTGGCTGTTTACCCAAGATGGAATCGCTCTAGCTAAATTGGTCCTTAGAATAGAGATTTTGACTTTACAGAGGTAGTAACATGATCAGATTTGTGTTTTATTTAAAGTCCACTCAGGTATTAGTGTGGAGAGTGGATTGAAGAAAACAAAACTAGAAGTAGGGACATATAGACCATTGCTTTACTTCCTATGTCTGTGTAACAAAATTACCCCCACAATGTAATGGTATAAAGCAATCATTTATTTCATTGATGGATTTCTTGGTGAGGAATTTGGGTAGGCTATAGTGGGGAAAGCTGGTCTCTGTGTTCCATGATCTTTGATACCTCTGTAAAAGGCATCACTCCATTATCTTCTGTATGGCAAATTATGATGAGAGGCTTGTTGCAATCCCCCCTTTTTCTTCTGGTAGCTGTCAGACTTTTGTTTTTATCGTGGTATTTGAATATGCCGCATCTAGGTATGATATTTATCCTGCTTGATGTTTTCTGATTAGGTTGAATCTGTGTTTTGTTTTATTTTACTAATTATGAAAATTTCCGGCTATTATATCTTCATATATTTTTTCTACACTTTTTTTTTCTCTTTTCCTCATAGGTATGTTAGACTGTTTATATTTTCACATAGCTCTTGAGTGATCTGTTCTTTTTTTATTCTTGTGTTTTTAAATTTTTTTAAGTTTTTTTTTTTGTTGGTTTGTTTACTCTTTGCGTTTCAACTGTGAGTACTTTCTATGGACTTATTTTCAGATTGACTGATACTTTCTCCACTGTGTTGAGTTTACGGATGTGTTTGTCAAAGGCAGTCTTAATCTCTGTTACCGTGTTTTTATTTCTAGCATTTTATTTTATGGTTTCCATCCATTGAAATTTCCCATTTGTTCTGGCTTTTAGTTCACCTTTTCCCACTAAAACATATTAACTTATTAATCATAGATATTTTAATTTCCTGCCTGATAATGCCAATACTTTTTTCATATCAATGTTCATCTTTTTTTGTTGTTGTTGTTGATTGACAGTGTGGCCTTTTTTTAGTCTGGTTTTTTGTTTTGTTTTGTTTTTTTGGTATGCCTTGTACTTTTTGGTTGAAAACTAAACATTTTGTGTAGGACAATAGAGGCTAAGATAAATTTTATTTAGCTTAGAAATTGACATGCCCCCCCCCTTTTTTTCTAGTCCTTTCATATATGGGGAGAACAGTTAAGTTAATGTAGTCAGGGGTTTGGCTGGGCATGAATATCAATGCACCATGGGCTTCAGATTTCTCTAGCATTACCTTGAATTCAGGTTGGATGCTGGTTTGCTAGGGTTTTTCTCAGTATCTGATCTGCCTTCAGCTCCAAATATTTCATCTGTTTGTGAGCCTTAGACAGGGTATCTTCTTACTATCTGGCACCTCCCCTAGAAGTGGACTCTTTGTTACTTGATAATTACCAGCCTGGCAGTGTAGGGCAGGGGGTGACATTCTCTATTCTGATTCAGCCTCAGTGTTATACTAGGGTGTTTTCCCAGGTCTCTGGAGTATCACATTCTGAATAATCCTGTCTTATCCCAATGGTGGGGAACCACTGCTAGTGAATTCAGGATGTTTTTCTCTTCCTCCTCCAGGATAGAGGGATTTTTTTTTTCCTGTTCTATTCCCTCAGCTAGGAGTCTTCACCTCTGCCTGAGGGCTACCATGTTTGTTTGTTTGTTTGTTTGTTTTGTTTTGTTTGTGCTTTCATGAGAGGTTTAAGGTTTTTTGTTTATTAGGGGACAGGTAGTGGATGGGCTGCTTTTCCTCTCCTCCAGGCCAACTACATAAAGGAGGCTCTCTCCATTCTCTTGTCCCCCAACCCCCAGCTTTTCTCATGACCACCCTGGGATGGGGGGTGCCTATGAGAAGAGTCTGTGAGTAGATGAGCATTCCCCGGATGTTTCTGGCTCCAGGGATTCTGTATTCTCATGCTGGTTCACACACAGTCTTTAGCAATTCGTTAGAAATTTTAGCTAAATTCTTAGCAGCTTGTAATCCATCTGTCATCTTCTTCAGGTAACCAGGTGCTCACATCCTGTTTCTCCTTAGAGGTGTCTGTCTTGGGACACCTGGGTGGCTCAATGGGTTAAGCCTCTGCCTTCGGCTCAGGTCATGATCCCAGGGTCCTGGGATAGAGCACCTCGTCGGGCTCTCTGCTCAGCGGGGAGCCTGTTTCCCTTCCTCTCTCTCTGTCTACTTGTGATCTCTGTCCAAATAAATAAATTAAAAAAAAATAAATTAAAAAAAAATCTCTGTCTTTACTGAGATGAGATCTCTTATGGGTTCAAGAAAATTCGTGTCTTTGTAGATTAACTGTCTTTTTCTGTTGTACGGTTGGAAACAATGCTGTTTCCAGCTTTTACGTCTTTTTTTTTTTTAATTTATTTGACAGACAGAGATCACAAGCAGGCAGAGAAGCAGGCAGAGAGAGAGGAGGAAGCAGGTTCCCCGCTGAGCAGAGAGCCTGATGCGGGGTTCGATCCCAGGACCCTGGGATCACGACCTGAGCCGAAGGCAGAGGCTTCAACCCACTGAGCCACTCAGGCACCCCCAGCTTTTACATCTTATATGTAGGTCCCTCAATATATAATCACACTATTAAACTGCATCACTTATGATACTTACTAGATTTCTCCTATGACCTGAGAGATCCACAATTCCCACTTGGACTTTTCTTCTGATACATTCCTTTTAAATCTCTGGCTAGAGCCTGATAATTCTTCTTTGCAACACTTCCTTCCCCATCCCAACCATATCTCTAAGCCTCTTATGAGAGGCACAGTTTAAAATCTATTGCTGGGGAAAGGAAATCCCATTTTTAAGAAGTAGCAAAATCTGGCCCCTAATGTCTGCTCTTCTTTTATTAGTTGATTCATCTAAAATCAATCACTTATATTTATCCATCTAAATATTCGCTTTTAAAAGGGATGTTAAAATGTTCATTCCTCTTACAGGGTTGTTTCAAGACTCTGAGGTATGATATGTAAATTATCTCTGAAAAATGTAAAACTCTATACAAATTGTGATTTAATTTTGATCTTTTCCTTTATACTTTCCACTTGTGAGTGCATTTATTTTTACTAAGATTAAGTGGATGAGCTATAAGCTATCTGACTTCCTGTTTTTGACATTTTTATTTTTATTTTTTATTTTCTTAAAGATTTTACTTATTTATTTGACAGAGAGAGAGATCACAAGTAGGCAGAGGGGCAGGCAGAGAGGGAGGGAGGAAGCAAGCTCCCTGCTGAGCAGAGAGCCCGATGTGGGGCTCCATCCCAGGACCCTGGGATCATGACCTGAGCTGAAGGCAGAGGCTTAACCCACTGAGCCACCCAGGTGCTCCTGTTTTTGACTTATTTAAATAACTTTTAATTATTGCGTTAAAGATGTGGTAAGGGCCTGAATTAGTTTTTGTTTTAGCAAACTTCTAATATGAGCTTCTCATTCTCTATTTCAGAGACTTTCCTGTTTTTCTTTTGTGGTCAGAATTTTCTTATCTCAAATTATGTCTTTTTACCTTTATTTCTTTTTTGTTTCTACCTTTATTTCTTTTTTGTTTCTAAAAAGTTTGTTGTATTTTTTCCAGACATCTTGTTATTAGGTGTTCTTAAGAACTTCTCTGAAAAGAATATCTCATTTATTCATAAATTTTTTGGAAAATTTGGTGACTCTGTGGCTGTTTTCGGAGAAAGTTGAGCTCATTTAACAAGTAATTACCAAGTACTCATCCACTTGTACTTTCGATGCCAGTAATTGTCCTTCATAGGGACTTAGCAACGGAGATGCTCTGCACTGGTATGGTGGCAAACACAGAGAATGAGTGGACTCACTATCTCCATCTACCACTGCTTCCTTCTTCATAGAAATGTGGTTCTATGTTTCCTTCTTTTCCTTCCTTTGCCCTGAACCCTTTTTCCAACTCACATCTCAGTTTATTCTATTTCAAGCAGTATTTTTTCCCTCATATGTATGTATTTATGTCTTATTTAACTTTTCTTCTTTTCTAAATATGGTTTAGTTATTATGCTAAAATCTTTCTCTTTTGCTCATCCTTTTATACATAAAGAACCTCAAACAACCCTAATCAGAAATTGTAAGGATCTGAATACCATTACTAGTTTACTTGTATTAAGAATGAAATATTCATACACTTAATGGAAATGAGACAGAATATAGTATTAGCCTGTGGCAGGGGGTGCTAAGAAGAGCCCCAAATTCAGTGACTTGCTAGAAAGACTCACAGAACTCCATATATAGTCATAGTCAGTGATATGATTACTACAGCAAAAGCTTATAAAGAAAAAAAAAAGTCAGGGGAAGGATGGAGGAAAAGGGAAAAGGCTCACGGGGGAAGGTCTGGAGGAATCAAAATTTAAGCATCCAAGAGCCTTTTCTTAGTGGAATCACACAAGTTGCTCTGAATTATTCCAGCAGCTACTTGTGATAACCAACATGAAATGTCCCCTCAGGGAAGCTCATCTGAGCTCAGTGTCAAAGGTTTTTATGGGGGACTAGTCATAGAGGTGCCCTCTGCCTAGTATATTGCAAAATTCAGACTCCTAGAAAGAAAACAAATGTTTAGTAGAAACCATATTGTTTGTACAGGAAACCTGGGTGGCTCACTCGGTTAAGCATCTATCTTCGGCTCAGGCCATGATCCCATGGTCTTGGGATGGAGCCTCACAGTGGGCTCCCTGCTCAGTGGGGAGCCTGCTCCTTCTGTTCCCTCTGCTGTTTCCCCCACTTGTGTTCTCTGGCTACCTCTCTCTCACTCTCTGTCAAATAAATACATAAAATCTTTTCAAAAAATAAACATATTGTTTGTACAAACAGTTTAGGCATAGTGAGCCATCATTTTATGAATGTTAAGAACGTTCCTGAAATAAAAATTCCCAAAAACCAGCCAGAGGCCAGCCTTACACACAGTCCTTTCAAAGGATGTCAACCTCAGGTCTGTGATGTTAACTTTTTTTTTTTTTTCCACACTGCAGTTAGACTTTGAAGGTCCTTCCAGAAAGCATCCAAAAGTTCTATTCAGAATCAATACTCTATTCAGAATCAGAACTCTGGTATGTTTCCTCGTGTTCTGCTGATTGAATAGACACTAGCATTTGTTACAAGTTATTATAATATTCTTAGGAAATAATTTTCTATTACTTTTCACCTCAAATAGTATTTCTATTATTATGAGTTTAGAAGGCTTTTATACAAAGCCTGGAAATTTCATAACAGGTTCGTATATCTATCTATAGATACAACTGATTTGCAAATGAAATTTTAGAATAAAACCTAGTTTTAGGATTTTCTTTCTTTTTTTTTAAAGATTTCATTTATTTATTTGAAAGACAGAGATCACAAGTAGGCAGAGAGACAGGCAGAGGGAGAGGAAGGGAAGCAGGCTCCCTGCTGAGCAGAGAGCCTGATGCGGGGCTCGATCCCAGGACCCTGGGATCATGACCTGAGCCGAAGGCAGAGGCTTTAACCCACTGAGCCACCCAGGCACCCCTAGGATTTTCTTAATTGCAGTATGCAGAAAAGGAAAAAATTGCCGTAGATTAGATTCATTGGGGGAAGGCTTTAAGAAGGAAACTGAAATTCAGCTGAAGGTGGTAAGGGTGGGAGGACATAGGATGCGCCAGGGAACCCGAATAGCCTGACTAAGGGAAAATTGAGATCCGGTGGGTCGGAGAGGTACTTATGTATTATTACTCTGAAGCAAACTAAACTCATAATTACTCTTAGCATCAGTTCTCTTGAGACATAGACACCTGATCTGTGTACTTTCTGTTTTTGTAGATTCTGAAACTATTACTAGGATGACCTACTTTTCTTATTTAATAGTTTATATGAAGTATAAGTATTACATATTTCTTTTTTGTTATATTTAAAAATCTTAAAGTACTTAATTCATAGGGTTGCTTTGAAGATTTAGTAAGATATGTGAAAAAGATATGTGAAAGTATTTATGACTATCATTTAAAAAATTAAAACTTTCTCATCCCAATGAGTTAAATTGGGCATATACTTAACATATAATTTTTATTATGTATAGAATTTCTGACACAACAATATTATATATCTGCCTCAGTTTATTATTTATATTTTATCAAAGATCTCATACCAGAAGATCTTTTTGCTGCTGAACATTATAGTCATTTTATTTTATAGCGTATGTGTCTAGTATTTATGTATGTGTTGGTTTTGGTTTTCCTGCTTCTTCATATCGCATAGGTTCTTTATCTGGCCTTTATTTCCTATGTTTTTCTTTGGCTCACCACTCAATTATTTGGAGAGCAACTTTTGTAGATATAAATCTTCTGTACTTCTGTTTCTTGCAGTGTATATATTTTTAATGTTAAAGTAGAATTTAAAAGGGTTGTCAAGTATAGGTTAACAAAGCTCTATAACAAAAGTCCTTTCTTTGTGCTAATCAGAGATAGAAAATATTTCATCAGTGCCTGGTGCCTAGCTTAAAGTTGCCCAACACATTGTAATTATGTATTAATATTTGACTTACTATGAAAAATTGAGTGTATTATCTAATTCTTTCAAATATAAGATACATTGCAAGAACTATTAGAAATTCAGCCAAACAATCATTGTCTAATAATACAGTAAAACTCTTGGTAAACATCTAGATGAGACATTAAAAATGTTAGACCAAATATTTGAATATGTCACTGAGCACTACAAAAAAAAGAACCTAGCTATTAATGAATAACTCAATTTTTGGTTGATTTATTCTCTTCTCTCTAGATTTCTGATGTATGTAGAAATATCCTTAAAGTTCATTAAGTAATACGTCTTAGTGTTATACTGACTAACCTGTTTCAAATTAATTTTTAACTATAGAGACTGGTGTGATATAGTTATTATAATTAAAAATTCAGTATTCAAATATTATATTTCATATTGGGTGTGTATTAACAGTAGTTAGTAGAAAACTGCATTTGGTAAAGTTGGATTTGAAATAAATTCTTAGCTAGAAAATTACTGTGGATGGAAATTTCTGGAATAGCAAGGGCATTTGGTAGATAATTATGAACAAAAATGCCATTTGTTCTATTTAAAAGATAAAAAACTGTAGCTTGGTTGAAGTGTCTAATTTTTAGGATGAAGGAGAAACACATGTGGATAGCACCTATTTATGTATTTGATTAACTAGTTTTCAGAAGTTCCTTCATTTGTGATTTATATTTTAAAATATTATCTGTATGTTAAAGTAGGATGGTAATATATCTGATTATATGTGTTTACTAGCAAATGTCAGTAATCATTTGAAAATTTTCCTTACGCTTACTTGTGTCACTTGTATATATTCTATAAATGAGTGATGGGTGTTAGAGAATTACACTGTTTAATAGAAGTATAATATAAAAATAGAGTACATATATTTTAGGTTTAATGTAAACTATTTTCAGAAGACTGCTTGTTTTTTGTGAATTTAGAAGAATATGTATTAAACCAATTATTTTTTAATGATTAAAATGGTACCATGAATTGTTTAAAGTATAATTTCATCAAAATAAAGAGAAGTTAATTTTGCTATTTTATTTTATTTTTGATATATTTGTTAAGTTTGTAAAGAGAAAAAAGTGGCAACTCATAGACCTGAACCCTAAACAAAGAGGAGTACTCTTACCTGGTGAGGTTGGCTTTTCTTAGACAAAACAACCAGAGCTTTAACTTAATACTTGAACAAACAGTGCTTTTTTTCAGGGGAAAAGCTATTTACTTTGAGATTCAGTTTGTTAAGAAGCTCTTTGAAAAACTGGGAAGAGCAAAGCCTTAGCTGAGATAGAATTTGACTGCTACTGAAAAGGACATTTCTATATTTTTGTTCTAGTAAGCTTTACTTCTAATTTCTGAATTTAAAAAATTTTTAGTTAGAATTTATAGCTAGAATTAAGTTTAAATTAATCCAGGTATTTGTTTTTGAAGCAACTATATGATCTTCTCTTGTTTGGTACTGGTTTTCTGTACATATCCTTGCTTGAGGGGAGCCAATCAAATTGGAAATATTGAGACAGGTTTTCTGTACATATCCTTGCTTGAAAGGAGCTGATCAAATGGGAAATATTGAGACAGGGCACAGAGAAAAACTGAACTATGAGAATAAGACTACTCCTTTTAGATTTTTCTATAAAACATAAAATACGCTTTATCTCCTTGTCCTCATATACTTAAAAAGAAATCATTGTACTAAGCTCAATTTTAGGCAACAAGTAACTATAAGTAATAGATTTTCCCAAGCAGAAACATTTTCCTCTGTCTTCCATGGGCAAAAATCATCATTTTTTTCTCTCTACTGTTTTTAAAAGGCTGAAATTGAATTTTTCAACTTAGTAGTTACTCTCACTGAATCTTTCCCCTTGGCTCTGAAGGCTCCTATTAACATGGTACGGCTGCCACAAAATTGTAAGGTATACTGTAACAGATTTTTAGGGCTAAAAATGATTTTTTGGGTCATCTAGTCAAATACCTTCATTTTATATTTAACCCAGAGATCAGTTCAAGCCTTCTGTCCACCCTGTCACCTCTTTGCTACACATATCCTGAAGGATTATATGCTCATGGTTACTTTCAGCTTCAAATTTTGGGCCTCAGTGACTCTTAATCTTACTTGCACTTTATCCACTAATCCATTTCTGTTTATTATAGACCTTGGCAATAAATGCTATGACTGAATCACAATCAGTTGGTGCCCTTCAGGTAGTAGGCCATTAATGTACCTATGAAAACCAGAGTACAGGACTGTATATTTGAACTATAAAATCTCTGTTGTTTTATTTTAAGGTTTTATTTATTTATTTATTTGAGAGAGAAGGAGAGAGAGCCTATGCAAATGTGAGTGGGGGAGGGGTAGTGGGAGTTGGGGAGAGAATCTCAAGTAGCCTCTGCCGAGCATGAAGCCTGGTGCAGGGGACTTGACCCCACAACCCTGAGATCATAACCTGAGCCAAAACCAAGAGTGGGACACTTAACTAAACCACCCAGGCACCCCTAAAATCTATGTTTTTACTTAATTTTTTCCTGGATTACTTGGTGTTCTAGGTAGAAGAGCAGAATATTTTGTATTTGATCTGTATTTTTTCTTTCATTTTTAGACTTAAGATATTAAGTGGTATAAAGACCCCAATTATGAATATAATTATATTGAAGATTATCTTTGATCATTTATGCTTTAGAAAATGGAATATTGGGATAATGGTATAACTCGAAGCTGAGCACTATAAAATCACCATTGGGTGTTAACATATGGTATCATTGCTTTTTTGTTGTTATTTTTTGTTTTTTTAGTAAAAGGCAAAATCAATCTGAAGAGAAATCAGAGTATAACGTATAGTGTCATTATATGTCCTTGCCTTCTATTCACAAAACACTTTCTTTCCTCACTTACACATGGGAATTTTGGGGGGAGAATCCTGGTTAAAATATTTAGCCTTATAAATACCCTGATATTGAGCAGACATATATTTGATATAATACACTAAGCCTGAGACTAGACTTAAGATATCTGTGTTGTCATCATCATCATCAACATGTCTAATAAGATATCAGTCTCTCTTATCCACAACCAACCTGCCAGGTTTGCATAATAATTCTAATACAAAACAGGAAAACAATAAAATATGGGGATATGAAAAAATAGGATTGGGAAACTAGATACAGTGATGCCCTTTTCCCGGCTAAAAATTTAGATTTGCGGTCTGAAATCAGAATGTAGACAACCAGTATGTGGGTGCTTGGGTGGGTTAGTCGGTTAAGCATCTGCTTTTGGTTCAGGTCATGATGCCAGGCTTCACTGATCAAGGCCTGCTTCTCCCTGTCCCACTCTCCCTGCTTGTGCACTGTCTCTCTCTATCAAATAAATAAGTAAAATCTTTAAAAAAGGAGAGAGAGAGAAAAGAAAACCATTATGTATTTTGACTTTGCTTTGGATATCTTTTGGTTGAGTTGTCACCTTTATCCTTCCTCCCTGTAGATCTGTCTCAGTAGGTACTCAGTAAATGTTCATAAGCTTGAGTTGCATTTGGAGTTAACATGGCTGATGGTGTTTGACTGTCCACCTGAATAAAGCCGAGAGTGTGACCCAATATACGTTCTCCACTGTTTTGGGTATATCCCTCTGATTCCGTTTCTTCCCCTACCACCACAGCCTCTGTCTTTTTTTTTTTACCCCCTTGTAATTGCTATACAGTTAGACAGATTTCTCTTTTAAAAAAATGTATTAGGGACGCCTGGGTGGCTCAGTTGGTTAAGCGGCTGCCTTCGGCTCAGGTCATGATCCCAGCGTCCTGGGATCGAGTCCCACATCGGGCTCCTTGCTCGGCAGGGAACCTGCTTCTCCCTCTGCCTCTGCCTGCCACTCTGTCTGCCTGTGCTCACTCTCTCTCCCTCTCTCTCTGACAAATAAATAAATTTTAAAAAAAATTTAAAAATATTTTAAACCATCTCTGTAGTCCTGCTTTAATATCTTGATTTACAGAAATTATAATTTATAGAAATATATGCATTTTTATTCTATGAAGAGCCTCTTAGTCCAACTACAT
The DNA here is from genome assembly GCA_004024625.1 of Mellivora capensis. NCBI lineage: Eukaryota > Metazoa > Chordata > Mammalia > Carnivora > Mustelidae > Mellivora > Mellivora capensis. Next base: position 72,458 of record PISX010007059.1, read on the forward strand.
ACCACCCCTTCCGCAAAATTCAAATTTTCAGAAAGAAAGCAAGTAGTAATTTTTGTTTGCTTTACAGAAAATTTCTTCAAGGCCTATTGAAAGAATAAGCTTTCTTAATACATTGTGTGCTATTTCCAGGACATTAACACAGCTGGGGCTAGAGGGCAGATTTAACTGAAAACTGAGTTGTTGATTTATTGCCAAATTAAGATCAGAAATTAAGATAAAAGATCTCTTAAATTAAAAAAATTATGTTTACTGGTAAGTTCTCATGAATACATCTCTGGTACAGAAGAGGCCTACTTGTAATGCAGCTTGTGACCTTAATGACCATATGTTATAATTAATTTAAAAATTGTTGCTGGCAGTTGGTCAGGACAGACACTGGCGAAACTGTTCACCAGGTAGTATCTTGGTGGTGTTCGGCAGCTTCCTTTCCTTATTGCGAAGGCCTTTATCTGAGGTGCCAGGTACTGTTTTTTTATTCTTAGCTACTTGAAACCTTAGGTTATAACCCGCATCTTTTATAACCAGAATATGTCCGCTCCTATTTCTACAGTGGATGAGGACAGAAACAGCTAAGATTAAAATTAAAAACATAATGAAATTACTCATCTTTAAACCATCCTTAATGAGGTCTATACCTTTTAATGGAATGTGACTTCTCCTTTTCCTTTGTCAGTCCTCCTCTTCTTACACTTTAACCCTCAGATCTGCTGCCTTGCTAATTTTTCTCTTTTGCCCTCATAATTGATTTTATTGTCCTCATTAGGATGACTCTCCAGTCCCTCTCAAGCTTTAACTTTGCATCTCCAGTTGGTCTATTGGACCTTTATACTGTATATCATTCTGCTGCTTTAAACGCAATGATTTAAAAATAATTAAAATCAACCTACCCCAGCCTAACCAAAACAAACAAAACTTTTTGTGAAAAAACAGTAAGAAACTTACTAACATTCATAATTCTATTTCTGATGTCATCTTTCTTCTATTCTCCCAGGATTTAAAGCTAACATTTGACTCTTCGCTCTCTCTGCCAGCATCCTCTAAATGATCTTTGGCTTGCCACCTTCCCTGCAACCAGACTAATAGTTCCCAAATTACTGCTTTAATCAAGTAATTCCTCTACTCAAAAATCTTTAAGGATTTTGCAGTACTTTCAGGAAGACAGCCAGATTTCTTTAGCTGACTAAAGTTTTCTGATTATCTGCTTCTGTTCTCTGTTCATTAACTTTCTACTCCCATTACTTCAGCCACGTTTGCTTGCAGATTTTCCTGTGTATATGCATTAAAGCTATGTTCAAACCCATTACTTTTAAAAATGCAGCCCTTTCTCAGTCACATGTCTTTGGAATGTTTCTCTGATGTTTTCTAACAGTCAATCCCTCTCTCCACCTGTTAAACTTAATCTATCCTTGAGCTCCTATCCTAGACACCATTTTCTTCATAAGGTTCTTGATTGCTTCAAAGGGTATACTCCAAATAGAATTTATCTTTTATTTATGGATATACAGCAATGGCTATGAACAAAAATAAATTTTAATTATTGGCATAATTTATTGCCACCCTATAGTTGTAAGGTTCTAGTACCTAGCACAATGCCTACTATATTTCATATAAGCATTTAATATATAGGGCATGGTTAGCTATTTCGGTATCTTCATTTGAGTGGAAGACAGCATAGTATAACCACCAAAAGCCGCCAGTATCTTTGGAGTCAGACAGATGGATAGATAACAGGTTTATATCCAGGTTGTACCATTTCTATGCCGTGTGACCATGTAACATAAGCAGTATGTTAATGAACCTCTCAGGCTCATTTCCTGATCTTTAAAATAAAAAGTCAGTTTTTATTAAAGTATAACACACACACACACAAGTTATAAGCATGTATAAATATTTCTAATTCCTTCAGCTTCTTATTTGTGCTGATAGATTTTTTTCTAAAGATTTATTTATATATTTTGTCATGGAGAACAGATTTATGTCACTGAAGTTGATTGATTGGCCCGTTTTCCATTGAGGAACATGCATAAGATAGTATGGTAGCAGAGAGAAGCAGTATCAGAGAAGATAGCCATACCTTTGGGGTCTTTCCCTTGCCAAGAAGTGATGTCAAGAAGTTCATCCCAGGTCAGTGTTACTCCTTGACTGCCTCTTTATATCTTCGTCCTCCTGGCCAGACTGAGTGAGTAGATCATGCATGGGAAAAATATGTCGTTCTTTTTTTATAAGGTATTATGATAATAAGTAATTAGAAATTAATTTTTGCCTGACACATTCTGGAGTCTATCCCTAGAGTCTTCTCAGGTAACAGTGTCTTTAATGAGCAGAGTTCTTTTAATTTTTAATTTTTTAATTTTAATATTTTTTAGAGAGTGCATGCACACATGCACAAGCAGGGTGGGGAGGGGCAGAGGGAGTGGGAGAGAAAGAATCTTAAGCAGGCTTCATGCCCAGAGTGGAGCATGAAGCTGGGGCCAGTCTCACCACCCTGAGATCATAACGTGAGCTGATATCAAGAGGCTCATACTAAACAGCTTAGCCACCTAAGTGCCCTTTGTTTTGTTTTTTAAGGTAGCAATCTGTTGACAATGCATATAGCTTATTATTTAAGTAGATTCCATTTTCATTATGTAGTACTCCTTTGATATATTAAAATTTCCCCTCAATTTTTAGAAACAGAAGTGATGTCTGGAACCAGTTGCAATGACAGGAAGGTCATTACTGTTTTGATTTTGTGCTACAACAGTTCTGGACGACATAGGAAGGTATTTAAGCATTCTGGGTAATTAGTGTGATATAATGGATGGGTATTCTTGAGCATGTGCAAAATGAAGATTCTTTTTCCAAAGGGCATTTTATGTCTGTTTTCAGTTAGATTCCTTGGATGTATTTTCAACCATTAGGAAGTTACTTTATAAATATATTTATCCAGTTGTGAATCAGTGTGTTTGAATTGTCTTATAAAGGCAGATTTGACTTATAATCAAATTTTCATCTGCATTTGAAGGACTACCAATGATGTTTTTGAGTAAGCTGTAGTGTCATTACACATTCTTCTCAATCTGTGAAATAAGGTATCTTTTTGGTTGAATTTGGATCTGTATTAAATACTTACAATTAAAGCATTGTTCTTAAGTTTGTTCATAAGTAATAAATTCTAGATTTTAGAATGAATGGAGGTATCCAGGTAAAGGAGTGTTAGCCTACAAAAAGGACCAGACAGAAAAACATCGTTGTTTTTTTTAATTGAGGTATAACTGACATATAACATTAGTTTTAGGTGTACAATGTAATGATTTGATATTTGTATATGTTGTGAAATAATCACCACTCTAAGTGAACATCTGTCACCATATATAGTTAACAATATTTTTTCTTGTCATGAGAACTTTTAAGATCTACTCTCTTAGCAACTTTAAGAAAGCATCATCCTTTTTATTTGTGGTTTCAATATAACAAAGATATTATGGGTAGGTTGGGAAGAGCTTCTGACTTTGTCAGTTGTAAGTAATATATTTAACTTTGAAAGGAAGTATGCTTTCTAGTGTTACATTGTAGAAGAGCTATATAAAATGATTAATAGTATATAAAGAAAATACATTTAAGATAAAATAATTTTAATATTTCATATAACCATTTAGGCTCTTGAATTTTAGTTTATGTACTTCCAAAAGAAAAAAATGTTAACAGAAGAAGGTAATATGAGTAAAGGAAAGGAGTCAGGTACAAAATAGTAAACACTGTCTGAATAACTACCAAAAACAGAAATCTAAAAAAAAATAATGAGATCTGTAGTAAGCAGATGCTTACAAGGAAAGAATGGTCATAGACCCAGATTTTTCTCATTTTTCTTTTCTCATTTTTACTATCAGCATGTTTTATGATTTACTTTCACTTATAAAAATTACTTTTGTAAATTTGCAATTTACTTTTGTAATTTACATTTTATAATGTTTCCTATTCTTAAATATCCTGCTTTTCTCTTTTACCTAGTTTCTTCTCTTTTCCTTTTTTTACATTTCCCTCGTTGCATTCTTTCTTTCAAATTGCTTTCCACGCCTTTTTTAAAAAGTTATTTATTTACTGATTTTTAGTGATCTTTACACTCAATAAAGGGCTCAAACTCACAACCCTGATATCAAGAGCCCCATTTTCCACACCGTTAGTACTTCTTATCTTTGGCCCTTTCCTTTGCTCTTATTAAATTTGCATACGTTTAAAAAAAATCTAGTGGGCACCAAGCCCAGGGCGCCTGGGTGGCTCAGTGGGTTAAAGCCTCTGCCTTCGGCTCAGGTCATGATCCCAGGGTCCTGGGATCAAGCCCCACATCAGGCTCTCCGCTCTGCGGGGAGCCTGCTTTCTCCTCTCTCTCTCTGCCTGCCTCTCTGCCTACTTGTGATCTCTGTCTCTCAAATAAATAAATAAAATCTTAAATAAATAAATTCAAGCCCCACATTGAGTGTAGAGATTACTTAAAAAAAAAAAAAACCTAGAAACAATTTAAGTTCAATCATATAGCATCTCTTTATAAGTAAAATTTATTTTCTAATTAACATAATAGGTCAGCATGGTTTTTGTAATGCCACTCTGATCATTTCCAAGCACTGAAATTCTTTGGAGTGTTGGAGTGGCAAGCAAGAACAATGGCAAGACTTCAGAGAATGGCATCAGGGTGGATGGGACTCTTGCGGCTCTGTAATTCAAGCAACCTCTGATTCTCATTTGGAAGTAGTTGGTAATGTGGCATCTTTGACCTGTTATTTAGTCTATACAAATGCAATTGCTGAATATGGGAGTATTTAATTTAAATGAGTAATTATAACATTATGACATGCTCTTATTTTTGTAAAGCTTATAAGTGTACTCTTGGTCTGTTTACCTGTTTACCTTTAAATCCCATTTGAATCATTAACAAACTGTCTCATTTTGGACATGTTTATTAATTCCTTTAAATCTTCTTTTTCTCTCTTAAATGGGTCTAATAATAATATGTTTCTAATACAGGTGTTAGATATTATCACTAAATATGATAATTTATATGATGATGACTGTGCTTATTGTGATTAGCATGGAGTAACGTATGGAGTTGTTGAATCACTATGGCGAACACTTGAAACTAAAGTAACACTGTAGTTTAATTATACTTCAGGAAACACTTAAAAATATGATTAATTCATATAATGTTTTTAACACAATCTGGTATATAGTGAGCATTTAATAATGTTAGCTGCCACCTCTGCTATGGCTATTATAACTAATACCCTACTATTTTTATTAAGTTATTATATTACATTTGAAAGTTAATCTCAACATGAGACAGAAGAGTTGGAAAAGGATATAATAATTTATGTGGGGCTACTATTAAACTTTTTTGGCTCAACAAGTTATGTGGAAATTATAATTTCCTCCTTCTAATTTTGTTCTTGTACTTTTTTTTCTCTTTGCAAGCCACTACATCGGATACTTTAAGTTTATTCTTCTCAATTCTTATTTTATCTGTAAACTAGTCACTGATGGCCTCTTTGAAGGCGTGATTTCAGAGTCACTTAAAAATAAATCAGCATAATGTTTTCACTATACATTTTTATTTTGAAGAAATTATATTTTCTCTCTAATCTACAACTTTTAAGTAATCTTTAAATGTTGAGAAATTTTTCACTTAAAGGTATATGAACATATCTGATTTGATAAATATTTACCAATATAGAAGTTTTATGGAAGAAGAGAAAGGAGTCTCTTTAGGGCCAGTGAATCAATGAAAATATGCAATGTTAAGCAGTAAGAAGGGAACTCACATTAGTTTAGCATGGTAGCATAACCTTGGGAAACTGAACATCCTACTGATTGATGTAGCTCCAGGTGAAGAGTGATGTTTTTCCTTGCTCAGCAGAGACAGGCATTTCTCCTGCACAAATGCCAAGAGTCAGAGACAGATGAAAGATAGGAAAACTTCCAGACTTACAGCAAAAGTAGAAAAAAATTAATACATTTCAAAGCGGACTCATATAAATGGAAAAGTTTGAATGGAGAATTTCTAAAAGTCAGTGTGCATCCAAACATCTAGACTAGGGTGGAACCCACAGTGTATGGGTCACAGGGGAATCAGATAATGCCAGGCCTAGGATTTCACCTCTTTGCCTTAAATATTTTCTTTTTTCTGTCTAGTGTGTAGAGTTTTGTGATTGGTGGCTGGATCATAGCATTGAGATTTGGCGACTAATTCTAAATGGTTGTTTTGGTTCCTCTCAATTAATTTTGAGAAGAATTTTTTTTAAAACCTCCTTCAGGTGTTCATTAGAAACACATGAATCCAGGTGGACTTGACTAGTTAGATTTAATGTAATTTCATTTAGAACTCTGGTTCTAATTACACATAGCACATCAGGTTTGTCATCAAATGACAAATTAAAGAGTGGTAAAGAAGTAGTTCAGGGTGCTTTTCCAAAGTGTACCTGTCTAATCGATAAAATTATTGCATTCAGGAAAATATTTAAGAGAAGTTTATATTAATCTGTCCTGGACTGATTTTTAAGAAAACAAGGGAATCTCACATTATAAAAACAGAGAAACAAGAAAAACACACTTTAATTAAGTTCCAAGAGGGTAATCAAACTTATTAATTACATGTTTATGGTCACCTGGGTAGCTCAGGTTAAGCATCTGTCTTCTTCTCAGGTCATGACCTCAGGATCTTGGGATTTAGCCCCACATCTGGCTGTGTTTAACTCCAAATCTCTTCAAGATTCTGTCCCTCTCCCTCTGCCCCTCCCCCCACTTACTCTCACTCTCTCTCTCTCAAATAAATAAAATCTTAAAAAAATGTTTAGTCACATTATAGCTGACATGTTACTCTTAGGTCATATTTATGATATGCCATATATAATAGTGATACATGTGTTTTTATGTTTACATATAAGCCTTGTATAATCAATGTGCAGAACATGTAAGGAAATTTAATTTTTTTTAAGTTTGTGGCTTTTTAAATTTGTTTTTATTTACTTTTTTATTTATTGTATTTATTTTGAAATTAAGACAAGGGATAGGAGCATATTCCCTAATTATAGCTTTTGCTATGAAAACATAATTCACTTTATGATAATGTACCTTCTAGTTCTGAACAAGGTAGAATTTGTGGTCAGTGGCTGAACATGAGAGATTCTGTCCCCCCCTCCAATAAGATAGAAGTTTATTTTTCATTCAGAAATGTCTGGGCAGATTTGAGGGCCCCAGAAATATCAGAAAATCAGGCTTCTTCTTTCTTGTTGCTGTCCCAGCTTGAACACAGTCTTTATCTAACAGTCTGGTCTTGTGTTCCAATCAGCTAGAAAGAATAAAGAAGGGATAGAAGAGGGCATATCCTTTTCATTGAAAGGAATGATGTAGAAATTATACTTATCACCAATGGTCAGATCTCATTGGCCAGAACTTAAGTCATATGCTATCTCTAGCTATAGGAGAGGCTGGGAAATTTAGTCCTTTTTTAAATGATTTTATTTATTTGAGAGAGAGAGAGAAAGTGAGAGCAGGAGAGGGAGGTGGGGAGAGGTAAAAGGAGAACCAGACTCCCCGCAGAGCAGAGAGCCTGACTTGGGGTTTGATCCCAGAACCCTGGGATCATAACCTCTGAGCCCAAGGCAGATGCTTAACCAACTGAGCCACCCAGATGTCCCTAGGAAATGTAAAATTTAACTACTATGAACATGTGTTCAGTTGAAAATTACTATAATTTGGGGGCACCTGGGTGGCTTAGTCATTAAGTATCTGCCTTTGGCTCAGGTCATGATACCAGGGTCCTGGGATGGAACCCCGCATCGGGCTCCCTGCATGGCGGGGAGCCTGCCTCTCCCTCCCCTACACCCCCTGCTTGTGTTCCTTCTCTTGCTCTCTTTCTCTCTGTGTCGAATAAATAAAATCCTAAAAAAAAAGTTACTCTAATTTTGTAAGAGGGAAAGGGATTTGGGGGAGAAAACTAGAAATGACTATTAGAAATATGTTGAAGCCAAAAACAAGAACTACTTTTAACTGTCTGGAGAGGCCTGATATTCATTTAATTTATCTAAGGTTGAGGGTATAATTACATAATAAATCTTGGCTATACAAAAATCAGGTTTTTAAAAATGAAAAGACTTTAGGTAATATTTGATAAAATTCCTCATTTCTATGTATTGGTAAGGAGATGTAGAAATGTGAAGTGTCTTGCCAAGGTCAGATATGTGGTTTCTGATAAAGCCCCACTAAATCCCAATCAAGAATTTTTTAGTTAGTTAAAAGTATAGACTCTGAAGCCTAGGTTCCAATCCTAGCCTCTCTTTATCTGTGTGGTCTTGTTACTTAATTTCTGTATGCCTTATTTTATGCATTGATAAAACAGGAATAATAATGATACTTATAAAAATACTGATTATGGAGATTTAAAGAATGTGTGTGTGTGTATAAATCTATATATTATGGAATAGTGCCTAACATATACTCAGTGCTATTGTGAGTTATATACTGTACTCATTGATATTTTTAGGGGATTAGCATTAAATATTTCACTTGAGTATAAAAGTAGTCCAGAAAAAATAACGCATGAGAATTTTTAAGTTTTTGAAAGTAGGAGAGACTGATAATTATTCTTTAACAATAAATGACCCAAAAAGGAAAGGAAAGGGAAGGGGAAGAAGAAAAGGGAAGGGAAAGGAAAGGAAAGAAGAAAGAAAAGAAAGAAAGAGAGAGGGATGGAGGAAGGAAGGCAGGCAGACTTGAAATAAGCCTAACGGGAAGAAAAAGGAAACAGACCATGCAGCTTGGCACTAGGGAGTCTGAATGCTAATATGAAGGAAACTTTCCACTAAGTAGTGATGTAATGTGAACCTGGGTATACTATAATTTCTCTGGAGAGATTCTCCTATTTTTTATGAAGAAAAATCTCAGTTTCCTCATTTTCATTTCCATATGCAGAATTAAGCTAAAGAATCTCTAGCATCTTAGGTCTGATGTTAAAGGTATGTGGTATGTTCACTGAAATGCCAAGAATGCAAAGCAATAGAATTCTTGCACAAATTCCCCTTTTACCAATGAGGGAAAAGGAGTGAGAATCAACAGGAAACTCCACACGGAGCACAGAGCCCGTCGTGGGGCTGGATTTCACAACACTGAGCTGAGATCACAAACTGAGCCGAAACTAGAGTTGGGCTCTAGTGCCAGGCAGCCCTCTCCTTCCACTTTTATAGAACACTGTCCCAAGTCAAGCTATTATATTTTGCCTCAAACTCTACTTTATGCGGTATTATACCAGCTTTCTTTTGGTTGACATCTATATATCTTTTTTCTTTTTACTGAAGATTTTCTATATCCTTATATTTAAGGGTTATTTCTTGCTATTGGCATATATAGTTGACCCTTGAATAACGCCCCCACACACACACAGTTGAAAATCTACATGTAACTTTTGATCCCCCAAACTCTTGATTACTAATAGTTAATATTACTAATCTGTTTACCAAAGCTTCACCGATAACTTAAATAGTAAATTAACACAAATTTTGTATTTGTATATTACATTGTATTCTTACAATAAAGCTAGAGAGAAGAAAATTTAACTAAAAATTCATAAGGTAAAGGAAACACATTTACAGTACTGTACTGTAAAAAATCTGTGTGTAAGTGGATCCAGGCAGTTCCAACCTGTGTTGTTCAAGGGTCAACTATATGTAGTTGCATTGTTAAAAAATATACTTTTGTAATTTTTGTTTTTAATCAGAGTATTCTGCTATATTTAATGTAATTACTATAATTACATTATTACATATTATATAATGTATTACTGTAATGTAATTTGAGTTTAAATCGACCATTTTACTATTTTTTATTCATTTTGCCCATTTTGTTACTTGTTCTTTTTTTGCTTGTTTTATTTCAGTTTGATTATTTTTTTCTTATGGCATCTCTTCTGCTTCCATCATTAGCTTGTTATATTTAAGACTTTCCTTTTTTTTTTTATGGCTACCCAAAAGTCTATACTATAAAACTTGGATTTATTAATGTATGATATAATATAGTATTTTTTAAAAGATTTTATTGATTTATTTGAGAGAGAAGGAGAGAACAGAAAAGCAGCAGAGGGAGAAGATCCCTGCTGAGCAGGGAGCCCATCACAGGGCTCAATCCCAGGACTCCAGGATCTGACCTGGAGCTGAAGGCAGACAATTAACTAACTGAGCCACCCAGGTGCCTCCATAAAGTAGTGTTATCACAACTTCCTGAGCTATGAAAGAATCTTCCACTTTAATACATTTAACAACCCTTCCCCCAACTCAAATGCTGTTGTTGTATATTTTAATTTAATTATATATGAGCATCATTACTACAACTAAACAGAAGATATTCCTTATAGCATCACTGAGTTTTCGTCTTTTTTTTTTCAGTTCTTTTTTTTTTTTTTTTTAAAGATTTTATTTATTTATTTGACAGAGAGAGAGAGATCACAAGTACGCAGAGAGGCAGGCAGAGAAAGAGAGGGAGAAGCAGGCTCTCTGCTGAGCAGAGAGCCCGATGCGGGGCTTGATCCCAGGACCCCGAGATCATGACCTGAGCCAAAGGCAGAGGCTTAACCCACTGAGCCACCCAGGCGCCCCCTTAGTTTTCTTCTTGAACTGTTTTTTTCTGCTAAAGAATACACTATAGTTAATACATCATAATTTCCGTGGATCTACTGGTGATATATTCTTTCACTTTTTGTTTAGTTGAAAAAGTCTATTTCACCTGTTCTTTTGAAGAGTGTTTTTGCTGGGTGTAGATTTCTCGGTTGACAGTTTTCTTTCAGTGTGTTAAAGACACCATTGTAGTATATTCTGGCTTTCATTGTTCCTCTTGAGATTTCTGCCATCAGTCGGTATACTTGTACCTTGTTTTATTTTATTTCTAGCTGCTTTTAAGATTTTTTTGCTTTTGTTTTCATCACTTTTTACTACTATATGGTTAGATATGGTTTTCTTTGTACTTATCCTGTTTGGCATTTGTAGTGTTTTTTTAAATCTAAGGTTTTATGTCTTTACTCCGTTTTCAAATTTTTCAGCCATTGTATCTTCCTGTATGGCTTCTGCCTCTATTTTTTTAATCCTGTCATTCTGCAGCTCCAGATTCCTGTATGCTGGGTATTTTACTCTATCCTATCTATATACCACTTTTGTTCTTTTCTTTCTTCCATATTTTAGTTTGTATATTTTCTTCTCACCTGGCTTATAGTTCACCAATTTTTTTTTCAGCTCTGCTTAGTTTGCTTTTAAGTCTGTCCACTTAATTCTTATTTTCAGTGATTGTATTTTTTAGTACTGGAATTTCTGTTTAGATGTTTTCATTCCTCCTTTTTGTGATATTCTCAATATTGTTTAATTTATTGCTTAATTTACTAGTCATATTAAGCAAAATAGTTTTTAAACTCGCCTTTGAAATCCCTGTTCTCTGAATTCTCTGAGTTGATCTAGTGTCTGTTTGTTTTTCTTGGCTTCCAGATATTTGGTGTTATTGTCTTCTCATATACCTGAATAATTTTTATTGTGTCCCGTATGCTGTACATGAGAAATAAATAGAGATACCTTGAGAATCTCAATGATATTCCAAAGAAGATTTATTTTTGCTTGTTGCAGGCAGCAATCTAGGGGCTCTAGTATCCAGATCATTGTAAATCAACCAATGGAGTGAAATGGTATCAAATGGCTTTATCTCCTGTGAGTGATGGTCTATATATAGATTTATATTGCCTACAAGGGTATAACCTGAGGTTCCAACCCATATCAACCTTTGACTTCTCCTTGGTAGGCCCTGAACATTAATTTTCATGTCCCTATACATTTATTAAAACCTCTGCTCCCCTTTTCAGCCTTTCAGCCATGCTTCTGACATTGACAAAAGCCTTGAGCACAAAATTGCTCTCAAATGCCTCTCTGAGTTGACTTCCTTTCCTAATCATGACTTGTTTACTACCTCAATAGTTTCTGGCTCCTTAAAAATATATATTTTTAAAATACTCTTTCTAACTTTTTAAGGCATACTTTTGGTGGGATTGGTCTAGACTACCTCGTTTGTTAATGTGGAAGTGTAACTTTCTAAAGAGTATATATTAATAATGATGAATGTGATAATGATAGCTAGTACCTTACTGATCACTTAAGACCCAGGTATAGTTTTCACGCATTACTTCATTTAACCTTTATGGTCCTTAGTATAAAACAAGTACTATTATTATTCCCATTATTATGTATGAAGAAACAGATGTAAGGAGCAAAGGTGCACAGTTAGCATATGGCAAAATAGTTTTGAACTAAGGCTAACTCTTGAAACCACAGTCTGAACCAGTGCTTTATGTTACAGATTACAAATGCCAGCTAACTAAATCTGTGATAATAGTGAGTCTATCATTTGTAACTTCAGACATATATGTTTTTATGACTAGAGGTTCTAGGCTTTTTATTTTATTATTGAGTTTTTAATGTAACCTTTTAGCCATTCAGTGTACATATATCTCAGTTTACATTAACACAGTGGCTCCCAAACTGTCTCAGTTCACAGATCACTTACTACCTTGGTTATTTCCCCATGGAGCCTCTTTGCAAAAACAAACAAAACCATAACAGTTCTGTTTATTTAGTTAGATCTGAACAACTAAATAAGTGTCTGTGGTCTGTTAATTTAAAGCCATTAAAGACATAGACTAAATTGAAAGAAAAAATTTTTCTTTTTTTTTTTTTAAAGATTTTATTTATTTATTTGTCAGAAAGAGAGAGAGAGTGAGAGAGCGAGCACAGGCAGACAGAGTGGCGGGCAGAGGCAGAGGGAGAAGCAGGCTCCCTGCCGAGCAAGGAGCCCAATGTGGGACTCGATCCCAGGACGCCGGGATCATGACCTGAGCCGAAGGCAGCCACTTAACCAACTGAGCCACCTAGGCGTCCCAAAATTAATTTCTTTTTAAAATAATTACAATTATATATAGAATCTGAGCACCTATTAAGCCCTGGACAGTTTTTTCAAATCTTGGAATCAGAATCGACACCACCACCCTCATTTCCTGTTTCACCTTGATTTTCATGCAGTGTAATGTCAGAATTGGCAACTAGTTTAAGCTACTAGTTCACACAATATATAACATATGTTGAGTACTCCTATGTTTCCCTTAAAAATTTAAGATATTCCTTGGCGCAAGTTTTTGTGGGACATGGCATTGGAACATTTATGTTTAGATGCTGTAGGTCTGAAAAAGCTCTTTAACCCCCAGATTTTGGAGTCTTTCAGGGAGTATGCATTTATCTTCTAGATGAGAATCCAAGCATTACAAGTATTGAGAAAATGTTCCATCTAAATAGGTTTTGGTAAAGGTAATTAAATAGTAAAACATTTAAAAGAATACTGTTGAATCTTTTGATGATCTCAATAATGGCCTCCAGTACATTTGTTTACATCTGTCTGAGGGTAACGAGCAGAGAAGTTTCTTCAGCCACTCAGAGCAGCCTGCTCTATGTATGCCAGGTGGATGTCCATGAAGTACAAGACTGTACTTAAAAACATCTTAAGGGAGATGGGTGGCTCAGTTGGTTAAGCGGCTGCCTTCGGCTCAGGTCATGATCCCAGCGTCCTGGGATCCAATCCCACATCGGGCTCCTTGATCAGCGGGGAGCCTGCTTCTCCCTCTGCCTCTGCCTGCCACTCTGTCTGCCTGTGCTCGCTCTCTTTCTCCCTCTCTCTCTGACAAATAAATAAATTTAAAAAAAAAATCTTAAAATTATTAAATGAGTGACCTTTTATGACATCATGATTTGTTGGGAAGTGAGAGGAAGAGGCTGTCATTATGGCTGTTTTTCTTCTTCCCTATCCCTGGGGACATAGATTCAGGCTACCAAGTCATTGAGGTAACAGGGATGATGGTTGGTATATATGTGACATTCATATACTGAAAAGCAAATACGTGACACAGTCTATGAGATTTCATTGTCTTGTTAGGATGGTGTAAACTACAGATGAGGCAAATTAAAGGAGGAAAGGTGCAGAAGTCCAATTTCAATTTATGGTTGTGGTCTTGGACAAGTCGCTTTACCTCTATAAAATGAAGATGTTTCTGTAGACCTTTTATATGAGCCCTGAAGTCCCTTTTCAGCTCCAAAATACATTGGCCCTATGGTTCATCTGAACCTTTTGCTGTATTTGTTTACCATGATAGGCCATTCCTTTACTGCTAGAAATTACTTGTAAATTTGTAAATCTAATGTAAGTAAGCTGCCTTCTAAATGACCATTTAAATCTTCCCCCTAGATTTATCCATGGAGCCATAATGTTTACTGACATGCCTTTCTGTGATGTGGTTTTTAATTGCAAAGCACATCTTATAAGAGAATTATAGTCTCCAAATGGGATAATTCCTGTGGTTTAAAAGTTGCCACAAAGGAATTCACTGGCATTAGAAACCAGAACAGATTTACTCCTCAATTCTTGTCCCCGAGGCTCTAAAATGTTACTATAAACTCTAAACATGTCTATAGTTACCCAGATTTATTTTCAGATTAATTGGTTATTCAATATTTTCCTGAAAACCCATTAATTAATATCCTTTAGAAAGTACATGTGTACTAGGCCACCAAAATCATGTGAGAAGTAGAATACCTTTTTCTTAAAATGTCTCATGTGATACGATGTGCTGGGATTTGTAGTTGATTTTCCCAAATTGATAATCTGCTACTTCTTGGAAGTTTTTTAAAATTGAAAACATTTAATAACTTTTTTATTATGCAACTAATCAATTTTACGGAGGTGGGAGAGTTAGAAATCATGGAAAAGTATAAACATTCACTTTTAAATAAGCTGGATTGCTGTGATTACTTAAAAACTAAGTTCACTGTTTTGTTTTGTTTTTTCCAGAAGGCATTTTTCATTTGTATATCATTAAAATTAACATCCCTTTTAGTGTGTTAGAACTCTAGTAGGAAAAGACGGTCAGGAAAACAGGAAATACTCTATCTATAGGACTTTCTGGCAGATAATATTATTGAATATTTTAATTTATTTTATTTATCCTTAGAATCTTTATTCTAATAACTAAAAAAGAAGCTGACTCTTTCATACCTACTTGAACTTATGTATTTGACTTTTTAAAAAAGTATATAATCCAAGCTGGTGCAACCACTCTGGAAAACAGCGTGGAGGTTCCTCAAAAAGTTGAAAATAGAACTACCCAGACCCAGCAATTGCACTACTGGGTATTTACCCTAAAGATACAAACGTAATGATCCGAAGGGGCACGTGCACCCGAATGTTTATAGCAGCAATGTCTACAATGGCCAAACTATGGAAAGAGCCTAGATGTCCATCAACAGATGAATGGATAAAGAAGATGTGGTATATATACACGATGGAATACTATGCAGCCATCAAAAGAAATGAAATCTTGCCATTCGCAACGATGTGGATGGAACTAGAGGGTATCATGCTTAGTGAAAGAAGTCAATCAGTGAAAGACAACTATCATATGATATCCCTGATATGAGGAAGTGGAGATGCAACATGGGGGGTTAGGGGGGTAGGAAAAGAAGAAAAGAAACAAGATGGGATTGGGAGGGAGACAAACCATAAGTGACTCTTAATCTCACAAAACAAACTGAGAGTTGCTGGGGGGAGGGGTTCGGGAAAGGGGGGTGGGTTAATGGACATTGGGGAGGGTATGTGCAATGGTTAGTGCTGTGAAGTGTGTAAACCTGGCGATTCACAGACATGTACCCCTGGGGGGGAAAATATGTTTATAAAAAATAAAAAGAAAAAAAAAAGAAAAAAAAGTATATAATCCAGCATTACCTGGTTATATAAATAAAACCAAGTTTGTATTTAAGTTAAAAAATGAAGGGGGGGGGCGCCTGGATGGCTCAGTAGGTTAAGCATCTGCCTTCAGCTCAGGTTATGATCCCAGAGTCCTGGGATTGAGCCCCACATCAGACTCCCTGCTCAGCGGGGAGCCTGCTTCTCCCAGCCACTCACCCTGCTTGTGCTCTTTCCCACACTCTATCTCAAATAAATAAATAAATTCTTTAAAAAAAAAAGTTAAAAAATGAAATGTACACATCTAGAGACCTGAGTAGACAGCTGCTGGTTAGGAAAGTTTTAACAGTTTTCAATAGTTTTAAGTTAAATACAGTGTAATAGGTCAGTATTGTTAGGAAATTAGTTCCACACTAATTTGTTTTTATTTATTTGGATTTCCTCCTCCATGTAACCTTTTAAGGAGACTAGCCCAGATGCTATTAGCAGGTGACAAAATGGGTTTTTTGCTCTCTGCACTTCTACCCCAAAGCCTCGCTAAAGCCATCCCTCACAAAAAGAAGGAAATTTAAAAAAAAAATCAACCAAGTTTGTTTAAGACCTACAAGCTAATTCCTCAAAGCTTGATTTGTGGCGAAAACCAAGTAAATGCTATCATCTGTCTTTGGCATAATTGGGTAATACTAGGGAGACAAATACAGTCTTATATAAAGGCTAAGTAGAAACTGGTATATTTACTCTGCAAAAGAAACTTTAAGACAAGTTCCCTAGCCTGTCCTACATAGGAACTCTGGAGTCGCCACTGCCTAGAAATATGTCATATAATAATGAATTAAAGGACCTGGACTTACTTGAAATGAAGAAGAAGAGAAAAACAGATATGACAATTGCCTCCAAAAATCCTTTAGGGCTATCATTATAAGAGGAATAATTACAAAGGACAGAAGTTTCAGGGTGATACAATTTGGCTTATAAAATAGAACTACTTAGACAAACCATAAGAGACTCTTAATCTCACAAAACAAACTGAGGGTTGCTAGGGGGTGGAGGCTGTAGGGAGAGTGTGGTGGGGTTATGGACATTGGGGAGGGTATGTGTGCTATGGTGAGTGCTGTGAAGTGTGTAAACCTGACGATTCACAAACCTGTACCCCTGGGGCAAATAATACATTATATGTTAATAAAATAATTTAAAAAGTAAATAAAATAGAACTACTTAATGGTCATGTCTGTCCATGGACATGTATATGTCCACATATGATGGATTGCAGTAGGAGGAATTGGAAAGGCAATGACCTAAGATTAATTCTGACTTTAAGATTCACAGACTTTCCTCCAATAATATTACATTGAGATGCATTAATGATGAGCAGTGTAATACTTTTGAAAGATTTTCTTTAATATTCTACCTCGCATTTTCTATGTGTTACCTTGTAGCAACATGGTGTAACTAGTGACGTGGGTTCAATTCCAGGCTCTTCTGTTTGCTCAGCCAGATGCCCTTGTGCAGGGAAGAGAGTACATACCTTGTACAACTGTACACTGCATCTCTGTTTGGTGGTCAATGTGAAAATGTAGATTGTTTCTCTGTAAACTGATTACTGATGTCATGTGATCTTGTTAAGGTCGCTGATTGCTCCTCTTATAGTTGGAGTAATTAAAAAGTAACATAACTAGGTGTCATTACTCAAAGACTTGTTTCCTCTGAGTGAACTCTGAATAAAGTAAAGCTTATTTTCTTTCTTTCTTTTTTTTTTTAAGATTTATTTATTTGGGGGCACCTGGGTGGCTCAGTGGGTTAAAGCCTCTGCTTTTGGCTTGGGTCATGATCCCAGGGTCCTGGGATCGAGCCCCACATCGGGCTCTCTGCTCCGTGAGAGCCTGCTTCCTCCTACCTCTCCCTGCCTGCTTCTCTGCCTACTTGTGATCTCTGTCTGTCAATAATAATCAATCAATAAATAAAATCTTTAAAAAAATATTTATTTACTTGCCAGAGAGAGGGAGAGAGAGAGAGAGAGATAGGGTACAAGCAGGGGGAGCAGCAGGCAGAGGGAGAAGCAGGCTTCCTGCTGAAGAAGAAACCTGATGTGGACTCGATCCCAAGACCCTGGGATCATGACCTGAGCCAAAAGCTTAACCGACTGAGCCACCCAGGAGTCCCTGAAGTAAAGTGTCTTTTAATGAAAGTTCTAAAATTTGCCTGACCCCAGATAACTGGAAGATTTAATCAGAAAGAACCCTGGTACTAATTCATGTTACTAATCAACCAAAAAATATTAATCGAGTTATTATTTTTTTTAATTGAACTCATTTATTTTATTATTATTTTTTTTAATTTTTAAGTGGTAAGGAGGGGTCCAGGGAAAGGGAAAAAGAGAATCTTAAGCAGATTCCATGCCAAACATGGAGCTCCATGCAGGGCTTGATCTCACAACCCTGAGATCATGACCTGAGCCTAAATCAAGAGTCCATAGCTTAACTGACTAAGCCACTCAGGGGCCCCAGGCTACTATGTTTGATTATAATATTTCTTATACCAATTATAGTATTAATATTAGAGGTAGCTGCAAGGATATCCCACTCCTTCATATATGTGTTTATATTTACAAATATATTTAAATCTGCAGCTTCATTGAAGTAAAACTGATATACAAAAAACTGTACATATTTAATATATACAGTTTAATGAGTTTTGATATATGCATTCAGCTTTGATTACCCACAATTAAGGTAATAAATATATACATCACCTTCAAAAGTTTCCTTGTATCCCTTTGTTGGTAAGAAAACTTAACATGAGGTCTGTATACTCTCTTAACAAATTGTTACATGCACAACACTGTATCAGTAACTATAGGCATTATATTATATAACAGATCTCTAGAAAATGTATTCATCTTATATGGTGATAACTTTATAAAGTAACTCCCACTTCCTCCCCCCCCCCCCGCAATCACCTGGCAACCACCATTCTGTCTTCTATTTCTGTATGTGTGACTGTTTTAGATACCTCATATAAGTGGAATTGTGCATTATCTGACCTTCTGTGACTGAATTGCTTCATTGAGCAAATTTCCTCCAGCTCTTTCAATTTTCCATTGTACTTATCTACTACATTGTCTTTATCTCTTCATCTGTCATTAGACATGTGAGTTGTTTCTATATCCTGGCTGTTTTGAATATTGCTGCAGTGAACATGGGAGTACAGATACTTCTTTCATATCCTGATTTCAATTCTTTTGGATATATACCCAAAGTGGTATTGCTGTGTCACATGTTAGTTCTAGTTTTAATGTTTTTAAAAACCACCATACTGTTTTCCATAGTAGCTGCACCATTTTATATCCCCACTAATAGTATTAAAGAGTTCCCATTTCTCCAGAACATTGCCAATACTTATTTGTGATATTTTTTTATGATGGCCATCCTGACAGGTTTGAGATGATATTTCATTACAGTTTTGATTTTTATTTCCCTGATTATAAACACCTTTTCATCAACCTATTAATCGTGTCTTTGGGAAAATGTTTATTCAAGTTCTTTATATATATTTTTAATTGGTTTATTTGGGATTTTTCCACTAAAAATTTTTGAGTTGTAGAAGTTATATGTTTTGGAAGTTAACCCTTTATGAGCCATTTGGCTTGCAAATAGTTTCTCGTATTCCATAAGCTGGCTTGTCACTCTGATTATTTCCTTGGCTGAGCAGAAGCCTTTTAGTTTGATGTGGTCCCATTTGTCCATTTTTGCTTTTGATGCCTGAACTTTTGATGTCATATCCATGAGATCATTGTCAAGAACAATGTCATGTATCAGATAAAGGGCTAGTGTCCAAAATCTATAAAGAACTTATCAAACTCAACACCCAAAGAACAAATAATCCAATCAAGAAATGGGCAGAGGACATGAACAGACATTTCTGCAAAGAAGACATCCAGATGGCCAACAGACACATGAAAAAGTGCTCCACATCACTCGGCATCAGGGAAATACAAATTAAAACCACAA
>PISX010007060.1:0-92270 GCA_004024625.1 Mellivora capensis
CACACACACACACACACACACACACATTGGTAGTGATGTTTTATAATGTGTTTCTATACCTGGGAAGTTTTAATTTGTATTTTTAAAATACAGAAAATGCAAATTAATTGTAAATAATTGAAACCTAATGATAATTGTGATGAGAAGGAAGTAATGAAGACAATTTTAAATTCTTAACTTTGAAATGAATACAAGAATTTCACCCAGTGTTGCAGATTCAGGAAAACTCGAGAAAGATGCTTTAACCACAAGATGGCTCCCAAGGGTTTGGACCCCGTTCCATGATATCACAGATTCTCAATTGTAAAATACCAACGCATTTAGAAAAGGGTCAAGGAAAACAGAAGAAAGGTAAATGCTAACCCCAAACTATATCCATATACATTAAAATTCTCCCAAAGTGGACAGAGTCAGCCTACCAAAGCAAAAGCAAAAGGAGGTGAATGGCCAAATATGCAGACAAAAATCCATGACTGAAACAAACCACAAATATCTGCTTAGCACCTACTGTGTGCAAGATTCTGACTATGTGAACACCAGTGGTGCCAGACAACCACCCCACCTTTTATGTTTCTTTGCCTAACTAGATAACATCTGCAGCTTTCCGCATGGGACTCCACTTCTCAGAGACTGGCTTGCGGAATGGGGACTCTCAGTAAATGGTAGCTCTTATTGTACACCCCAAAGAGTCTATTAGGAAACTGGCTCCCCAGAGGCCCAATCATGGCTTTTCCCATTTGGTCACATCACAGACATTGTTTATCTGGGGACACGGGTTCTAGTTCACTGTGGTTCATCCTTAGCAGTCCTTGGGAAATTTACTCCAGTCTGGTAAGTACACACACAGGTAACAATGGCCTGTGTAATTACTGGCCAGCAAACACGGCACTGGGGATTGGATAGAACACTCCTGGTCTTCCTCGGGCGGGGATCCAGCTCTCACTCTGCCCCTCACAGGCAGCCTCCCACACACCTCCTAAACTTGAGCATGCTTGTCACCACCCACTTCTTTCCTTCAGTCTGTGAATTCTATGTCCAGACAATGAATCCACCATCTGAGAGATACACGTGCTCACGCATGCATGCTTTCGGCATGGCTGTGAACACAGGGCTGAAGGGCTTGGCGGGTGGACGCCTCGCTTCAAATCTCGGTTCCTATCGCTGTGTGATCTTGTACTAGCTACTTGAACCTCTCTGACCTGATCCCTGGTTCCCTCACCTGGAAAAGGGGCACAGTAACAGTTCCTACTTAGAGAGTTGTTGAAAGGTAAACATGATCATGCATGCCAACTGCTTAGCCCAGCGCCTGACATGCAGAAGAGATTCAATAAATGTCGGCTGGTGGTGTTACTGTTTCTGACTCTCTCCGCATCTGGTTCACCAGCGAAGACCTTTTGGAGCTGTTCTTTTTGTTTTGTTTTTTTCTTGTAGTGATGGTAATTTGTGAAGAACCAACCACACTCCCTCATCCAGTCACTTTTACCTTCACTCCTGAGAGAGCTGGCCAGGATCAGGGGTACAAACAAGGACTGCAGAATACTGCTTTCCTGTGTTCGAAGCCTCCTGGGCTATAACCGAACTGACCCTTTGATCTCTTTGTGACAATCCTCGAACCAAAACTGATGGGGCCAGTGAAAGCAAATCATATTTGACTTGTTGAACTTCTAACAAGTTCATTGTTCAAACATATTTGGGGGATGGGGAATCAGAGAGCATTCTAATTTAAATTATTTTCTCAATATAAAGTAATGATTAGTTCTGAGAAAATCATAGGAGAGCAAAAAACATAGATATTTAAATAATTTGATGCCCTAATACCCGCGTTAAAACCCTGTAACCAATGCAATAATAGTATCATTATACTTCCCCCTCCCCACTCCCCCCCACTCTTTGGGGTTTTAAATTCAATGCCACAACCAACAGCTTACAAACTCCTATGGGCAAGCAGTGATCTCCCTGTGAGTTCGGTGAATATTATCTATTGTGTTCTATCAGTATCTCAGCAAAAAGACAGTGTTCCTGAAACCTCAGTCTCTGTATTTGTCCATCAGAGCTCTGAGGAAGAACACTGCCTTCTTTTCATGTGGGCTGATTTCAAGGGACAATAGACTATTAACAGAAGACAACACAAGCAGATTTAGATAAAATTGGTGCATTCCTAAGAATTCTTCCATAAAGGTAAATGGTAAATTCTACAGATATGACACTGACTTTTCTCGCTTTTTTTTATCGTTTTGGTTGTTTTTTTTTTAGTCTAAATTTTTTAAAAATATTTTATTTATTTATTTGACAGAGAGAGATCACAAGTAGACAGAGAGGTAGGCAGAGAGAGAGGAGGAAGCAGGCTCCCTGCTGAGCAGAGAGCCCGATGCGGGACTCGATCTCAGGACCCTGGGATCATGACCTGAGCTGAAGGCAGAGGCTTAACCCACTGAGCCACCCAGGCGCCCTAGTCTAAATTTTAAAGAAGCTGTTTCTTATAACCAGAGGCTTAAGTATCGTTGCTGTTTAAGCAGGATTGGTTTCAGGCATAGTAGAGGTTGCAAAAATAATTCTGCAAAGCCAACTCATAGTGTGTGTATGCTATATGTCATCTATTTTTATGTTTTCATTAGCAGATGCATTTGGAATACCTCACTGCTGAATAATGAGATAAATTGCATTTGTCCAATATATTCCCATTATATCACATTTGTATTCGGCCTTGAGCCTAAACCTATGCTATTCAACAACCTACTCTATCTCATTTATAATGGATTTTCCCCCAAATGGATCTGTTTCATGTTAAAATTAGTGATAAAGGTAGTTTTTTAATGGGATAGGCAGTAGGTCATAGCAACTTCTGAAAGCATAAGCTAATGGGGATAACTTAATTATTAGCTGTATCACCTACATAGAACCGGGTTTATAATAAAACTAAATTTGGCTCAAACATATACATGCATATGCATATATATATATACATATATATATATGTATATATATATAAATTAGCTAATTATGATGTGACCTGAATTGAGAAAGTCAACATATCCCCTCCCTTGAACAACCACTCAAACACTTAAGGAAATGAATTGTCCTTGAACTCAGGCCAGGTATTTGATGGATTAATAACTATCACTTGCCTCCTGGCTCGAAAACTGAAGTTAATTCTGATACAAGTTTCTTGCCCACCTACCCCTTGATGTTGGTAAATCGTTAAGTAAGCATTTGGATAATAGGATGCAAAGTTAATAACAGAGGTCTATAATTAACACACTCATATGTGTACTCTAAAAATAGGGTACCAAGGAAAGTCATCTTATTAGGCAATGTGATCAAGAATTAATTGGTTAATGTCTATATAGTCCAAATACATATAAATAAAATGTATGATTATTATAATTATGGAGAGCACAGTTCAAAATCCACTTCAAGTTCAAAGAAATACTGATTTATACATCTAAGTATAGACGCAAATATTTAACTGTTTAAAGATACTTATTTTAATGCTATTTCAAATACTTAATAAGTATTACTCATCTCTCGAGTTTTACTTTTTCCCTCTTAATAAAGGGTGTGAGATGATATGAAAAAACACATAATTCCATTCCTGCCATTAATAATATTATTTTATGTAATTTTAATTTGGGGGAACAATTTGGTCATAGTAAGGGAAGAGAGAAAATTTGGTGAGAGAAACTGTCATGTTAATGACAGTACACGCTGGTGGATGATTAAGGAGAAGGTGATTTAAATTTACTAAGAGCTCTGTTTATGTGGAGGAAAGAACAATAAATAAAGTTGGGTTCCTAGCCTCCAAATCTTACACCATGTAGGTAATTAGATGTAGGTAATTAGACCAGAGATTTTGGTCTCATCTGCCTAATATTCAACCATACAAAGCTCACGAGTTTTAAAATTTGTTTCTAATAATTGATAACCAGGGACTTTCACAATAAAGTTCCGACTTCCAGATTCTCTTGAAAAATCAAAAGAGCTGGCAATGGCGGACCAGTTATTCTAAATGGTAACAGCTGGTAGGAGCCAAGGGAGGTTGCTCATTCCAGATGGTACATGGGCTGTCCAGTGGTCCAGGTGCCTCTTCTATCTGCCACACTCCTATCACCTGCCTAGCAACACTAGGCATTTAGGATTGCACCTTCTCTTTTAAAGAGACGTCGTCGTTTCTCTGGTGAAAGACGAAAGATGTCGTCTTTCACCAGAGAGTCTACCATTGCAAGCAGCACAAATTAACTTACAGGAGTTCATTTATATTCTCTCTGCCTTTTTTTTCTCCCTCACCTTTATTTGTCTCTCATGTGAATGAGGTTTCCCACTTATTCCTTCATTTGAAGGTGAAAGTAAATACTTTTAAATATAATGTCTTTAGGTTGAAAATGCAGGCATTATGTGTGAGGGGCCCGTGATGAACATGAGGGAAACACCATATTCTATCGCAGGATTCCTCAGCCTCTGCCCTACTGACATTTGGGGCTGGAGAATTCTTTATTTTGGGCGGCTGTCCCGGGCACTATGCAGAATGTTTAGCAGTATCCCTTGCCTCTACCCTCCAGATAGTAGTACCACTCGCCAGTTGTGATAATCGAAAATGTCTCCAAATATTGATAAATGTCCCCTGGGAGTCAAAACCGTCCCCAGTTAAGAACCATTGCTCTACAGGGAAGAGGGTGTCTAGGAAAATAAGCTCTGGGTAGCAGAGCAGTGTTCTGCTGGAAAATGGACAGGATGGTGCTTTCTGTCTCCTGCTGTTACTTCTACCCTGTGCACCTTTCTATCATGCAAGACAAAGACTGTCCCAACCAAGGGGAGATGGAACAGCTGGGCAGCCTCAGCTAGTGATGCTAAATAGTCCCCCAAGGGCCTTCCTATCTGTGAGAACCTTCAAACATGCCCACGAGGCAGCACAGCAGCAAAGGCTCCTTGTTCTCATGCTCGCTCTTACTGATGTATGTACAGAAGATGGAAACTTGGAGGGTTTACTCTCAAGACCCTAACTTCCCCATTTGTACACCTTGGCCAAGTGTGGCATCAGAATGCCTCACAGAGACAGAAGAAGCCATTTCTCCCCAACCAGGCAGCGGTGAGGTCTGGTCTGGGGCGGGGGTGGGGGTGGGGTCACTGGGAGAGCGGGACTTGCTGCTACTTACACCTGCTGGTTGGAGGCAGGCCAGGCCCAGATCTCAGAATCCCTCAGACCACATTCCTGGGCTTCCCCGTCCACCAGCAACACAGTCCCCGAGCTCACACATCTGAGAGTTTCTTTCATGTTTCCTGTAATGAAATTTATCTTGAATCTAAGCATTATTATTGTTAGGTTAGCAAACCATCAGTATGATTTTGCATGTTTCCTAGTATAACTGGTGTGGGGAGGGGGAGAGCGGAATGAGTGGGCAGTTGCTGAATGACAAAGCCAAGAAGTAGGTAAAAGTTGACTGGAAAGTTTTGCTATTTTTTCATATGGATTTCAGGTTGGGTTGGAGTTCAGCTAAGAAAAAAATATATAAAGACTGTGGCATTTCCTGGAGTGTAAAATAGATAGGCTGATGATATGACTTACAAAATCGTATTTTTGTGGTTAGTGCCTTTTCACACTTCTTTTTTCTGGCACATAGTATCTAATCATTTCTCTGCGGTGAGAGGATTGTATATAGAAAATTGGTTGAATTAAAATAATCAACGAAATTGCCGTGTTCATTTTCCATCCCTTCTCAAAAGAAGCCAAAGGCTCCATCTTTACAAAATTCAAGTTTTCTGAATGCTGCTTAGCAAATATGTAGTAGCTGCTGGATGTGGTTTAGCTAATGACAACAGTGATTCCAGCCACCTCCATAATTTGGGGGAGGGGTGGTGGTTAAAAGCGAAAATAGAACAACAGCAAAGTGAACCTGACCGGTCGCCTCGTCCACTAAATAATGAATAAATGAAATAGCAG
This sequence comes from Mellivora capensis, assembly GCA_004024625.1. NCBI lineage: Eukaryota > Metazoa > Chordata > Mammalia > Carnivora > Mustelidae > Mellivora > Mellivora capensis. The sequence continues at coordinate 5,936 of PISX010007060.1, forward strand.
TGATTCCCCCCCCCCCAACACAGATATTGTGTTTATAGTAAGGGAAGCTCAAAAGGATGAGTTGGCTTGAACAGGGGAGCATGAACAAAGCAGGGGTAAAAGGGGGACAGGGACAAGGAGGGTTTGAGTAAGTTAAACCTACTGGCAACAAAGAAGGGGCAAAGAGCAGGGCTGGGCAGCTGAAGCATCCTTTTATTCACAATCAATGGAAGCTATTCAAGCCAATATGGTTTGATTTAGCAGATATTAAGCGCAACTACAGAGATGCAAATACGTCAGCGAAAGGAGAGCAAGACAAACAGGAGAAACCCACACGGGCTAAAAAAGGAGCCGAGAACAGAGACGGACATTTAAAGACCAGATGGGAAGGATAGGGACAACTAGAGAAAAGTAAGAGGATGTGCGCATGACATCCTTAGACTGAGAGGTGAAGGGGACAGATCCAGTGATCCCTCTGCTTATTAGCCTCAGAGAAAAGAGAGGAGAATTGATCATGGACTGCAGATCACGTAAATACAAGCACAGGCGTTTAGCAAATATTTGTTGGATAACTAAATACACATGAAAAATTCCTTCCTTTCTGGGGCTGGCAATAACTTAAGATTTTTACATGATACCGTACTAAGTTTTTGCACTTTGGAGATACTAAAAATCACGAACAGCTTTAATGATGATTTTAAAACAGCTATCCATTTAGAGAAATTTCTGTGAGCCTCATCTCGTACCCCTGATGCCGGTCGTATCATAGATTTAATTAGGGGTCATACTATCATAGCGAGAGCACTGGACTGAGAGTCAAGAGACCAGGGTCCTGAAATTGGCTTTCTGTAAAGTGTGGGATGCAAGGCCAGCCAGCCACTTAACCTTTCTGAGTTTCTCTTTCCTCTGGAGTAACAGGAGTAGCCTGGATTAGATAATTCTCAGGACCCTCTCACTATCTGGGGCAGGCAATGAAGAACATTATCATGTTAATCACGGATTTTGCTCCGTGTCTCTATCCTGCCTTGTATGCCCAGAGCTGAATGGCAGATAAAAGTTCTTTTTTTTCCTCCCCTCTCTCCTCATTTTGCCTGCTAGTGGCTTGTCAACAGTACTTTATATAATCAATTCTGGAAATGTTTACCCATCTGTATTATCTGAGGGTTGTTATTTACTGTTCCTGCTATTTTTTTTCTTGGGGTGGGCGGAATTTCGACGTGTCTCTCACAGGGAGACCACAGCAAACAACAAGGATAGATTTTCACAATACTCAGCATGAAGGGACACCGTTCTGCTGGCTTCTCTGACACAGTTTGAATTCCTTGTGATGGTATATTTGAAGTGGTTTCCTGTGTTTTTCTGTGCTTCTAAAGTCGACATTAAAGCTCGGGTGCATACGGTCCTTTGTGCGGCCACTCTTGGTTGGAATTAATTTTTTCCCCTTTTCTATGAAAATACAAATAATGATGCAATCGAACCTTTCGATAAAAATGTATGGCCTTGTTCCTAAAGAGTGAAACAGGCCTCATGCATCACTTACAGCCCTTTTGGATAGAATGGTATCACATGTAAGCTCTCTGGGGCACTCAGATGATGCATGAACAGTGAAAAAACTGTGGAGACTCCTAGCTCGTAACCTGCCACCAGTTGATCCCAGGCATGGCATTTCATCTCCCCACTGCCTAATCTGTGAAGGAAACATTCTGGATGAGCTGGCCTCTGGAGTTGATTAGAGGTCTACCATTCCACAGAATGCCCACCGGCCAAGGGACTGGTGTTTTTTATTTTTGTTTTTGTTTTTTAAGATTATTTATTTATTTGACAGACAGAGATCACAAGTAGGCAGTGAGGTAGGCCAAGAGAGGGGGAAGCGGGCTCCCTGCTGAGCAGTGAGCCCGATGATGCCGATGATGCTGATGCGGGGCTCCATCCCAGGACCCTGGGATCATGACCTGAGCCCAAGGCAGGGGCTTTAACCCACTGAGCCACCCAGGTGCCCCCTGAGACTGGTGTTTTTAGCTACATCACCTTCTAAGATCAAAATACTGCTCTCCACTAGGGAGTTATCAAAATTCACTCATCAGAACATTGTGCCAAGACATAAATTGACCTTACCACTGTTCTGTTACCTCATTAAAGAGTAATCATCCATGCAGAAATGTGGGCTGGAAGGGTGATTTAGATAAACAAAACAGTATCCTGACTTAAACATACCAGAACATTCTGCAGAGATCATAAATGCCAGCACTCTGAGATGGAGAGGGAGGCCTGATGTCTAAGTTCCATGCAGGAGACCCCACAGGTCTGCAGAAAAGACAACAGGTAGGGGCGTCTGGGAGGCACAGTCAGTTAAGTGCCCCACTCTTGATTTCGGCTCAGGTCATGATCTTGGGGTGGGGAGATGGAACCCAGTGCCCAGCTCCACCCTGGGTGTGGAGCACGCTTAAGATTATCCTTCTTCCTCTGCCCCTCCCCCCTATTAAAAAAAAAAAAGAAAAAGACACTGGGTATACTCCCTCTTAATATCCACGATTTGAATTTTGGGGCCTTAAAACAACACAGCAAAGCGGAGTAGCTTGAAATGTAGAAAACCGCTCAATAAATGGATATAAAGTGGCTTCCTCCGTTGGAGGTGATGTCTCGCATTCCACATGGCCAAAACAGGGTAAGGAGGGAGGATGACTCAGAAATCTGTACGTCAAGGGAAAGAACCCCACAAGAACTCAATCACAAAGTGAGCACAATGCCTCACCTTTGCAAAGTCTTGCACAACTTTCCCAAACACTCCAACAATCTGTGCATATCCTAAACCACACAGGGAGTGCAACTCTAGGGCTACTGAGCCCACTATCACAATTGGCTGGACTGTCCTGATTTTATCATCGGTAGCCAGGCAAAAAGAGCGGCACTGAAGTCCTACCCCAGCCCACTGCTTAAAAAAAAAAAAAAAAAAAAAAAAAGCGGGGTGGGGGGCGCCTGGGTGGCTCAGCGGGTTAAACCTCTGTCTTCGGCTCAGGTCCTGGGATGGAGCCCCGCATCAGGCTCTCTGCTCAGCAGGGAGCCTACTTCCTTCTCTCTCTCTGCCTGCCTCTCTGCCTACTTGTGATGTCTCTCTGTCAAATAAATAAGATCTTTAAAAAAAAATCAGGAATACTACCAATAATAAAATGACATTATGAAACATTTACTGGTGGGCTAGACACCTTAAATGTATTATCTCATTTAATCCTCAGAACCATCCACTGAGGGCGATGCCATCATTATCCTTGTTGGCAGAGGAGAGGTGAGTCAGGTGAGCAACCTGGCCATGCAGGGAAGGGAAATCCCCTTCCCCTGGCTCAATCTCCCGAGGACCAGTGTTTACCTTGAGTACATGAAGGAGAAACAACCCGGAGAGGCAGCTGGCAATGATATTTACTTCTTCACGGCTTGGGCAGAAGTCCTGACTAATGTATTAAATTACCGAGCCTATCTTTAAATAAACGGGTGCTACAGCAACTCAAATGCAAACAACAATCTTCAATGTAATAATTACACTAGCTGTGACACGAGCCTCGCCGAGAGTGTATTTTTATTTTAACAAGCTTGAGTAAGTGCACGAGTGTGGGCTGAGCTTTTTTGCTCGACAGTCAACACTTGAAAGCTGGCTCCAACCTTTAATTTAAGCATTCGCTTGTAGCCCCAACAGGGCGACGGGGTTTCTAGTATCAAAGACACACTCCTCCATGCTTTCATGGCCCTACTTCTGTAAGCAGCGTGATTGAGCCGCAGCACCACAGAAACTTGTTTTCCCTCCTGACAGCGCGAGCCAAAGCACCACTGCCCCATTCATCTTGGCGACATCATAATGAAGTCCCTGAATCAATTTATAACAAGCAAAGTGCACAAATCCATTGACGGAGTCTTGGGGAGGAGCCTTTCACAGAGCTCTTGAGAGCACCCAAGAGGTGACGTGTCCTCACAGAAACCCAGATCAGACTGTGGGAGGGTCTTTGGCTATATCCAAAAAGCTTCTCCGCTCTGCTCCCCAGCCCCTGCCCCTGAAATGAGTAAGGGGGAAAAGAAGATAGTGAGAACATGGGATGGCTCCTCATGATTCCCCGCGCCTTAAAAATGTGTGGCAACTGCCTTCAGTGGCTTCCCACCATTTCTGTATAAAGAACAACCCCCTTGGAATGATAGCCCGGGCCTTCGTGGCCTCCTCCAGCTGCCGGGCCTCCCATAGTCCCTACAGGCTGGACTCAACTACCACCCGTCCCCAAACTCACCAGACTCCCTGTCCAGTCTTTGGGAATTTTTGCTCTGCACAAAGAACTCTACGCTTGGTTGGCAAGACCTTCCTTCTCTTCAAAGCTCAGTCAGGCCTTTGCCTCCTTCTCCTTCTGCCTCAGGTCTGAGGAGAGCTCCTTCATGTTTTCCCACTGCATCTCCACCTGCTCGAATCTGGCATGGTCACCATGCTGTGCTTTTACGTGCCCCTCACGTCCTCAAAGGCCTGTGAGCTCCTTGCAGGCAAGGAGTACCATCTCTCTGCTTCTAGCACTTGGTACCGTGCCCAGCACACAGCAGAAGTTCAATAACATAGTTTTCTCTATTGCCTACCCTCACCCCACCACAGTGTTCCGAAAAGAGCCCCAACCCTAATTTGTATGAGGACCCCCAATCTCAGAGTATGGAACAACGTATTTCTGTGAGAGTCCTCTGGTGCTGTGATCTTGGGTCAGGAGAGCAAGGAGGTTAAAACACAGCCTTGAGAGCCAGACAGGCTTGGCCTCCCTACGTGCTTCTAGCTCTGTGATCCTGGGCAGGTGTTCGGTCTCTCTTGACTCTCAGCTCTGTAAAAAGGGGGATGAAAGGCTTCCATGAGTATTCAGTGTGGTAATAAGGCATTTCACAGTGCCTGACGCAGAGGAAGTACTTTAAACATGTACTTAGGACATACATATCACTGTTTACAGTGGCAAGGCTTGGATAATGCAGAATTGGAAGCCTCCCACGTTATATGATGAGAAATATCCAAGTGCCCCTTCCACCAACCCCCATCTGATCAGATCACAAAAATTCTATCTTTGGGTACCAGCGAAGGCCCTTATTAAAATGCCAACCTGCAGCAGTTGAGAGAAGATTGGGTGACATCATTCCCCTCCTGAAAACTCGTGTACACGAGGTGGACCATTCCCCGGAGGAACATAATGATATTCATTTCCACTCTCTGCTAAGTACCTGTTATGGGCGAGACATTGTATAAGCACCTTCACCTTCTATGCGTTACTTCCTACTTTCTAAAATCACTATGGGGTCAATCTGATTGTTGTTTTACAATCGATGACACTGACGTCTAGAGAGGTATGTGAATTGCTGGCGATCCTTCAGCTAGTATGCAGCATTTCTGGGACTTTAACCTTATATTTGGAAAAATTTCCAAATCTATACACGTTCTTCCACATATGCCAAATGTCCCACATCCCTTCCTATTCATTTCTGTCATGTCACCTGGAAGAGCCAGGAGAGAAGGGGACAGAAGACCAAGACACCGAGTTAGGAGAGAGAGAAGGGGCGGCAGTCTTGGAGAGGTGCACTATTTGATCCTGATGTGGAAGGGGGGTGACTACTCTGCCCATGGCTGCTAGGCCAGGGAAGCAAAGGAAAGGGAGATGCTTGACTATGAAAACACAGCCTGTTTGCCTAAGGCCAGCCTTACGGAGGGCCAGACCTTTTAGCAAAGAGCTAAAAAATACACAGGAAGCATTCAGTCTTAGAAGAACTTCATATTCCTTTACCAATATCACCATGTCTTCTTCTTCTTCTTCTTTTTATCTTTTTTAAATCCCAAAGATTTTATTTATTTGACACAGAGAGAGAGATCACAAGTAGGCAGAGAGGCAGGTAGAGAGAGAGGGGGAAGCAGGCTCCCTGCTGAGCAAAGAGCCCAATGTGGGGCTTGATCCCAGGGCCCTGAGATCATGACCTGAGCCAAAGGCAGAGGCTTAACCCACTGAGCCACCCAGGCGCCCCAACTTAGCTCCTTTAACATTGAAGTTTTAACTTTTACTTTTTGCGGGGGGGTGGGGGAGGGAGAAAATGAGGGGAACGGGGAGGGGCAGAAGAAGAGGGAGAGAATCTTAAGCAGGCCTGGCATAGAGCCTGATATGGGGCTTGATCTCATGACCTGAGCAGAAATCAAGAGTCGTTTAACTGACTGAGCCACCCAGGTCCCCTGAAGTTTTAAGTTTTAAGTAATTGAAGACCTAATAAAGACAAAACATAGAGATTTAATTAAAAACAATTAAAAAAATTTTATTTATTTAATTGACAGAGATCACAAGTAGGCAGAGAGGCAGGCAGAGAGAGGGGGGGAAGCAGGCTCCCCGCTGAGCAGAGAGCCTGATGCGGGGCTCGATCCCAGGACCCTGAGATCTTGACCCAAGCCAAAGGCAGAGGCTTAACCCACTGAGCCACCCAGGTGCCCCTCACCATGTCTTCCGATTCAATTTCCCCTCCTACCTTCCTCACAAGTCTTCCAAGAGCCTATCAAGGAAGGGAGGAGAGGAAGAAGGAAGGAAGAGAAGGAAAGGAGGAAGAAAAGGGAAGGGGAGGGGAGGGAAGGGAAAGAAGGGAGGGAGGGAGGAAGGGAAAGTAGGGAAGGAATAAGAAATGGAGGGAGGGAATGAAAGGAAAACACAAAGGCTGCTGTCAGGCCTTTGTGATACAGAGTTATGGCTTTGTATACACACTTGACATATATAAACACTGTTAGTTTCCCTCCTATAAAGTCATAGGTTCAATTTTATGTTTGTGAAGTGGTGGTACAAAGGAATTGAGAATAAACAAAATGTGTGTTAAACAACAGTGAAAAATTCCAAAGCCTTGAGTCTAGAGAATATTTTCAGTACTGTGAGTGTATTATTTGTATTACAAATGTACTAGAATGCCCTAGCCTTTCAGTAAGCTTTTTATTTAAGTGCAACATACCTCCAGAAACACGCATCACAAACGGGAGCCTGATGAATTCGCACAGTGAGTCCTCTCCGATCAAGAAAAAAAAAATGCCTTTTGGTTTTTAAATCGTTTCTATGCCTGGGTCAAAACCACTGAATAATGCCAAACTTAATGTGTAAAGTTTATTATTTTAAGTTTGGGTAGCAGGAAAATGCTCGAAATTTAACAAAATGTACTGCCTCCAAAGAGCCATTTTACTTCAAAGAGGATAATTATCTTGGGCATTGGGAGGAAGTTTTGTTTTCTTTTTCACCACGAGTGGGCATGTGGCTCGTTCTCTCACCCGTTTTGCAAAGGTTAGAGCTTCACCTTCTCAACAGCCTAAGGAGAGAGGATGCTGTCTTCATTTCCTTCCTCTCCACTCCCATCCTTCCCCCCCATTATCATCATGAGCTGTTCTGAAACTAGGCCATCTCACTCCCCTTAGCCCTCCTCATCTTAGGCAGATCCAAGAGGAAGTGAGGGGCTTTTCTCATGGCCAGGTCAGCTGTGGGCCACTACACAACCTTCATTGACACAGTGTGTTTCAGCTTCTACCTTTAATTGGCTACTAAAACCATGCCAGAAGTGAGGTAGCCCCATACTCTGACATTCATCAGGCTCTAGGGGCACCAAGTCCTCTCTGAGTTAGAGGAGTCAGGAGCAAGACCCTGGAAAAGCAGAATGTGCCAAAATGTATTTGCTCACATTCAACTGACAGCCCGTTGATAGGAAACCAAATGGAACCAAGACCTAGTGCCCCCTGTTTGATAATAACAAAGAGGCCGATGGCCCAGCTCCATAGGACAATGTAAAGGCCTATATGTTAGATGCCAACGAAGTGATTAAAAAATTAACAAGTATTTGAGCATGGCTTTCTAACTGCACGTTACCCTTCACAAGAAACTTCAGGGAAGGCTGGCCTTTCATACATTTAATTAGTCTAATGGAACGGATTCTGCCACGCACATCTGAAGTTAGCCGAGGGCTCAGCCTTCTGGCCATGTCCTCAGTGCCAACAGACACCTAGGCAGAACTCTTCCCTCCTACAGAAGGTCTGAGGGGGCACAAATGTGGACGGCAGGTGACCATATCCTTCACTCGTGTGGTGGTGGGACATGGAAGGGTTTTCTTCCACCACTACAAGCGGTAATGAAATTCCCCAAAGGGTCCGCATTTGTGGGAAAGTCTTACATCTACCAGGATTTGGAATAGCTCTGGAAGTTGCATTAATCGTACAAAATATTTTTTCCTAGGTACGAGGCCAAACCAAAAAGACAAATAGCAGTAATTTATTGCAGTTTTTGTTAATGTAGTTTGCAGATGACTAAAGGTAAATTGTAAAACCTCTGTAAACCACAATTTTTGCCAAATCTGTTGTATTAAAAAAAAGAAAACAACAAAAACGCTGAACACGTAACATCAGCAATGATTCTAGTCCTCTATGGCCATTAAAGAGAAAGACATTATAAAGAAAATAGAGGTTAGAAAATATGTTTTTGAATGCATGTTTGAAAGTGCTTTAATTTAATCCATGGCTTATCTGTTGAATTTCTCTAAATTTAAAGCCCTTTCCATTCTTACTGTGTGCTTTGTCACAAAATCTTCCATCTCCTAGGATAAACTGTACAGCAGTGATTCTCAAACTTTTTTCTTTAAGAGAGAGTATGCATGTGTGAAAGCAGAGGCAGAGGGAGAGAGGGATCTTAAGCAGGCTCCACACCCAGCACAGAGCCCCATGTGGGGCTCCATCTCTCAACCGTGAAATCATGGCCTGAACCAATATCAAGAGTTGGACACTTAACCAACTGAGCTACCCAGGCAACCCTCCTTTTTTCCTTTTTTTGGTTCTCCAACTTTTTGATGTCTAGCATCTAGATCCCTTTATGTATTTTAAAATCCCAAAGACCTTTTGGTAATATGGGTTATACATCAGTAATGACTGTATAAGAAATTAAAACTGAGAAAGTGTAAAAATATTTACTTATAATTAATTTTAAAATAACAGTAATAAACTCATTACCGAGTGACACCAAGTATTTTTATGAAAAATACATTTTCCCCAAAATGGTTAATCATTAGAATGCTTTTTTTTTTTAACATTTTTGCACATCTCTTTAATCTCTAGCTTAATGAAAGACAGCAGACTCTCATATCTGCTTCTGTATTCTGTCTGTTGTGCTCTTTGGGTTGGAAGTAGGTGAAGAAAATCAGGCCTCACACAGGTAGGTCGCGGGGGGAAAAGGGAGGGGCATTTTATAGCCTTTTCAGATAATTTTAGATAGCCTTCTCTGATACTACACCAAAACTCCCCAAGTGGTGGTTTCTTAAAGGTTGGTTGGAATATGAAACCTGAAACTCTCTCATATTTTTTTGTACTCTGTTAATTCAAATAGATTGGTATATCTTGTACTCTGAATCTTCTACCCATGCATCGGTCACTTGGAAACTATTAGTTCACAGAGTATGTAGTTCTTCCAGATGTTGCCATATTTCCTTACATATAAATGAGATCATATCAAGCAATCACATTTATTAGTATCACCATCTACCTCATCAGGAAAGTCTTTAAATATGGGGAAGCAGCCACATGCATGGTGTTGGAAACAAGTATTCCAAAATTGTATTTGCCTAAAAGCTTGAATTGATTGGCAATAAATACTGCCAACTATTTTTCTTGAAACGACGGGCTCACTTCATTTGTTTTTGAAAAAATATATGACCTATACCTAAATCTGAATAGCTAGAGTCAGTCATTCTAGTAAGTAACAGCATTCCATTCAAAAAGCAGTTACTTGGGACGCCTGGGTGGCTCAGTTGGTTGGACGACTGCCTTCGGCTCAGGTCATGATCCCGGAGACCCGGGATCGAGTCCCGCATCAGGCTCCCAGCTCCACGGGGAGTCTGCTTCTCCCTCTGACCTTCTCCTCGCTCATGCTCTCTCACTGCCTCTCTCTCAAAAAAAGAAATAAAATCTTTAAAAAACAAACAAACAAAAAAAACAAAAAAACCCAAAAAGCAGTTACTTGGGCGGCTAACTCTAACAATGGCGCAGTGCTCCCCCCCCATGCCCCGCCCCTCCATGCTCCGCCCCGCCCCCAGACAAACATCCTCCTTCCGTAGGTAGCAGAAGCGCTTTATGTGTACTTCCCATTTTGTCATAAAGAATATTGAACAGATTTGTACTCAAGGGTCAAAATTTAATATACTGAATAATCTGTACTGCTTCACCCAGGACATTCTCGAACCCGGCAATGTGTTGTTAACAGCAAGTCCACGGTAATAACAAATACGATGATGACTCGCACAAGGTGTCCCCACCTTGATTCCTGCGCAGATGCCAGTTGTACCCCCCAAAGCTTTGGCACTTTTCATGCCAAACGGTCAGTACAGTGAAAAAGGGCAAATAATATCTCAGTGTTATACCGATTGTTTTTATCTCTTGGAACCCCTCAAAGGGCTTCGGGGCTCCCAGGAACTCCTCAAAGTGCCTGGATCCCACGCTGAGGACCCCTGCCACAGAGGATACTGACAGTATAAATCCACTCTCTAATCTGCTCAGTGCTTATGTCCTTGTGGGCTTCACATAAAGAAGATTTAAAAGGTTTATTTCTGTCTCCACCCTCCTGCCCTCCCTGCTTAAAAAAAAAAAAAAAAAAAAAATTCCATTGTGGCAATTCAACATAAATTGTGTGTATAGAACAAAGAAATTGCAGTACTCTTGATTTCATCAGCATTTTCCTCCCTAACAAAGAAAGCTGCTCCACGAGCTATTGGGGAAACTATCATGAGTACAGGAAAAACGACCGGCTGAGTCCCCCCTCTATCCCATGGAACACCGACCCTCCCAAACCTTTCACTTCAGGGGTATTTCGGATGAGCTCTTAGCAGTGTCCTCAGAAATAATGGGGTGTCCTAATTCAGCCGCATGCAAATTAATGCTCCCCTAAAGAGGCCTTATTATAATTTCCAACCCTTGATGTCTACATAATCCCCTATAGTTCTTTAACTTTTTGCTTTCTAACTTCTGTTTACTGATGCACTACTTTTGTCAGCTCAGGATAGCATCAATTAGTAACACAGTTGTGTTTATTAGGTCTCCCCAGAGCCTTGAGAGAGCTGCTTTGTATTTATTAATGGCTACACAGAGCACTACTATTTTTCAATAGCATTTAAAAATGAGTAAATTACTGAAGATGAACTATAAAAGAACTTCAAATTTCAAAGGCAAGCAAAAAAGGGCATATTATTCAAATCACCCATAATACTTGCATGCTTAATTTTATTTTCAACTTAATATTAAGGGGGGTAGTCATATCTAGACTTTTCTTCCTGTTCTACTTTCGGCATTTTTCATTTCGGAGTAGAAGCCATTTGATTTATAGAACTGAGGTATGGATCTGGTGATTAATTAAGAGCCGGTTTAACAGGTCCAAATTTCATTATCACACACACACCTGTTAAGTAATACACATCTGGTTCAGCAGAAATCCACCCACAAGATTAATTTTAAAAAATTAAAAAGCAAATAAGAGGGAGGAAGGCATAACTCCACAAACTTAGGTCCAGTTTAATGTTCTCAAGCATAATTCAAAACAACCCGCTTGAAATGTATCCAATTTGTACTCTCTTATTTCGTGAATAATTGCCTGTATTCTACTAGGTGAAGTCGGAGCTGCCCACGCTGCTACAGAATTCGTTACTTAAGGAAATCAGAGACACCCATCTCCTGTGCGATGAATCTTTCCTACCAAAATTTAAAGTGATGGGGAGCAGTGATGACATTCGTTTGCCCTGCTTTTTTTTATATTCCCGGTCATTTATGAAATGAAGACACTGATCTGCAAAAATCACTTTGCATTCATGAAAGGAGCTATGGGAGCTCCCCTGAGCATCGGGCTATGAGGCAGAAACATACCTCAGTGCACTTCCTTTGTCTTGCACTCCGTCTTTGATGTGCAAGTCACTGGTGGAGTAAGCTGTGATCGCTTTGATGTTGAACTTCTAGACTTTATTGTTACTAGCATGCCTACAAGGAGAGCTGTCAGTCATTTCTTACATCTGAACAACCATGTTTCTTTACGGCGCCCCTTTTACAAGCATCAATCCTTAAATACATGTTTTCACATTCCTGCTGATTACCACACTATCTTTGTTGGGGGAGGGCTGTGCTCAAATATAACTACGGCACCCACATTTTCTGTAAACACCCTGAGGCGTCATCAGATGGCTGGTAACCAACCTTCTTCAACAAGAGAAGCCTCAGCACAAAACATATTTCTAGCAAATGAAAACATTCTGAAAATGCTCAAGCCATCTTAACAAGTCAAAATGAGTAGTTTAGCCAATATTTCCCCTAAGCAGCCATTGAAATCACAGAGAAACTTCCAAGCCACGTTAAAAGGGATTCTTTTGCAACAGCAGCAGGAGGCTAAGAAAGTCGGCCAAAACTTCGAGACATCTTAACTCATCTTAAACAACTTTGTTTCTTTGCAATGGCGGAAACAAAACACTTCTGTCCTACACGATTTTGCTTGTGACAGAAATACTGCTTTTGAAATAAACTTCTGACAAACTAATTATTTTATTAAAACCATTTTCAGAGGCTGCTTGCTATTATAGATGCAGTGTAAGTTAGATGATTTTTCATAATTTAATGTCTGAGGCAAGCATATGGCTTTGTATACAATGTGTGTTGTATACAAGTTTCTTAAATATATACACACAAAATAGGCAATATGCTCATCTTTAAAATTCTCTGTTGAAAAAAGATATTGCTCTAATTTCATTTACCAGCTCCCATCAGATTTACTTTTCAAGCTCCTTTATCACTTCTGGACCTGCTGAATATTCTCAAACTTCACTTGGACATTCCACACAAAAAGGAAATAAAATTAAGGTGCTTACATCACACCAGCCTGGTGTATAACGAACTGCTACCTTTCTGAATAAATGTTTCAATGAAATCCAAGTTCTTAGAGATACTGGATCTCTAATGAGGAAGCACAATGAGTTTATTTTTCATGACAGAGCTCAGTTGTTATTTTCCTTCTGTAAGCTAGCATCATAGGAGATACACTGTTTCTGCTTCCTACTAAACTGCAAACAATATATTAGAAGAGACTCAATTTTGTTGGGTTTCTGGCCTGGCATACTTGGTAAGGAATACGATTACTGTGGTATGCAATGGTTAAGATGACTCCAGGGTTTCCATTTTTATGCAGCCCTCCTCCCCTAACCTCCTTGGTTTTAACTCAACCATCAAAAATGGAAAAGACTTTGGGATAGAATTTGATAAATAAGGTATTTCTGTAATTTACCAGAACTAAATCTGGGCACATTCATTATTACTATTAATAAAAGTATGCTTGTTCTTAAATTTATTTAAATCATTGGCTAAAAGGAATCACCCTTTTCTACCTTAAATTTTCACTTCTGAAATGAACGCATTAGCTGATTGAGGCAGCTACAGCAATTAAGGGTTGAGACAGGGAACAAGGAAACTAGAAGGCATTCATCTGTTTCCTGCAAGTCTTGAACAAGAAATCAGATCATCTCTCTGTTTGAATAGAAACATTTCATCAAATGGGAGATCTGGAAAAGACCTTGATGCCTATCAAGCCTTTCAAACTTAACAAATGGGGGAAGCGAGCAACTGAGGTAACCTGACAAATTATTTGAGTAGCAGATCTGGGAGGAGAACCCACATCTTCCCCCACCCAACGTGAAGGAGGGGTGGTTTCCACCATCCAAAGCTGTTTCCGTGCACTGGGGACCAGTGACTCATGTGTAAAGTCAGGGTGTTGAACTTCAGGGGTTTCTCAATCAGAACCACATGGGCAGCTTAAAAAATTAACAATACTTAAGCCCCACCTCAAACCAATAAAATCAGAGCCTCTAGGAGTGCAGGCTGGGCTTGATTATCTTTAAAAAGCTCTCTAGCGGGGCACCTGGGTGGCTCAGTGAGTTAAAGCCTCTGCCTTCGGCTTGGTCATGATCCCGGGGTCCTGGGATCAAGCCCCGCATCGGGCTCTCTGCTCAGCCGGGAGCCTGCTTCCCCCTCTCTCTCTGCCTGCCTCTCTGCCTACTTGTCATCTCTGTCCGTCAAATAAATAAATAAAATCTTAAAAAAAAAAAAAAAGCTCTCTAGGGGCACCTAGGTGGCTCAGATGGTTAAGCGTCTGCCTTTGGCTCAGATCATGATCTAGCCGGCATGGGCTACTTGCTCAGGAGGAAGTATCTTCCTCCCTCCCTCTCTATGCTCCCCCTGCTTGTGCTCTAGTTCTCCTTCAAAGAAATAAAAATAAATAAATAAATAAAAAGCTCTCTAGATAGCCCAATGTGCAGACAAGGTTGAGAACCTCTGAGCTCCCTCCTGAGTCTATTGCCAAACATTCACCAGCAGTTGGAAAAAATTCTTGGATTGTGCTCCCTGACATTCATCCATGAGGCCATACACGTTTCTAAGCCATCACACTGTCTGCCTGTTAGCCTAGCTGTTGATACTGTTTCTCTGTTTACTTAGGTATTATCTACCTCTTCCTGACAGGATGTACACTCCCAGAAGCCAGAGACAAAGCCCACTGTGTTCCCTGCGGCTCCTACAAGCCACAGTATCATATCTGCCACAACCATGGGATAGCGCATAACCATTTTCCAAAGAGAGAGGGACGGGCCTGGAGTTGTGTTGTGGAAGGGGTGGGCTGCTCTCTGCATTGACCTGAGCAGTTCTGCTTTTCTCTGTTTCACTGGACTAGAATCCGAGCTGCGTGAAGGCAGTGTTGTGTCGGCCTCATTCATACTTAGCTACCTCCAGTGCCTGAAGTGGGCAGACTGGAAAGGTGCGCAGGGCCTGAGAAATACTTGTAAATAGGAAGCACTGATGAGACTGCTGGTGCTTCTAGCAACATAGAAAAGACATCACTGTTTCCACTGGAGCTGGCCTTGACCCCTGTGGCACAATCCCTTACCCCACCAAGTGGTCAAAATGGTGGCAAGAGCCAGCCCCTGGGGCTCACTAAATGCTGGAAGGCCAGAGCTCCCCAGGAAGATTCACGCAGAAAAGTACTGGAAAGTATTGTTGGCACTTCCCACACTCAAGTCTCAGGGTGTTCTGGCTGTTTGGGCCACTTGGGGTAACAGATTTGAAGTATGCCCACTTCCTCCCACACGCTGTTAGAGAAAAGCCAAAATAATCAGAATATTATGTCAAGCTCGTTAATGACATCCAAAATATGGCAGAATTTGCTCATGTTGGGCATCTCTTCCACCCGGAAAGGATGGACTGCAGGAAAGCTCATGCTTATCTTAATCCATTTACCTTTCTGGGCTCCATTCTCCACACCAAAGACCAAAGCAATGCTTCCCAAACTCACCAGATGAAGAGCTTTGACAAATTCAGATCCCTTGGTCTCACCCCATACTGTCCATACTGTCGGAAGCAGGATCCACGAAGGTGGTGATGGGGAATGGGAGTTTATTTTTAAATTGCTGTCCAGCTGACTGTGGAGATCAATGGTATTTGGGAACTGCTGAAGGTCTAGAGGACCCCGTGTCCCCGCCAGCTCTGGAAGGTGAGGACAGGACGAGGTTTCACAAAGCGAGAGGACCCCCTGACATGAAAACACCTAAGACACTTTTAAAACCATGCCTTCCCGGGCCAGGAGGACCAAACAGAATCGGGCTCTCTCCTGCTGGGGCCCAGGAATCTCCTTTTTTTAAAGATTTTATTTATTTATTTGACACAGAGAGAGCACAAGTAGGCAGATCAGCAGACGGAGAAGCAAGCTCTCCACTGAGCAGGAAGCCGGATGTGGGGCTCGATCCCAGGACTCTGGGATCATGACCTGAGCTGAAGGCAGCCACTTAACAGCACCCCAGACACCCCAGGAATCTCCCTTTTGAAAAGACTCTCTGGGTTATGAGTTGTACTCTCAAGTTTCAGAACCCCTACTTGGGGCAGGATTTTAGAACTAACCTGTGGCTTATTTCTAAGGAAATCCTGTTCACACTAAAGATAATGATTGGTTTTATCTAATTACAGTACCATTTCATTGTCTGTGTTGCAAATTCTCCTTTACTTTAAATGGCATGTTGCTCACAAAAGCTGCAGACCTATAAGAGCGACGGTCTTAAAGCAGCTTAAACCACACTTAGTCTCTGGCTAAGTGTGGTTGCCAATCTCCCAGTGCATTTTTTAGATGCTGATTCACGGCTTACAAGACACAACTGGGAGGAAGCGGGTCTCAGCTCTATAAAAGCACACAGGTGGGCCCTGTATAAACCAGCACACAGGAGGCACTTTACAAAATTTTTTTTAAAGATTTTATTTATTTATTTGTCAGAGAGAGAGAGAGAGAGAGAGCACAGGCAGACAGTGGCAGGCAGAGGCAGAGGGAGAAGCAGGCTCCCTGCCGAGCTAGGAGCCCGATGTGGGACTCGATCCCAGGACACTGGGATCATGACATGAGCCGAAGGTAGCTGCTCAACCAACTGAGCCACCCAGGCGTCCCCGGCACTTTACAAATTTATTTAATTTTAATTTAATTAAATTTACAAATTTGTTTAATTATTTATGTCCCGTGTTCTGCGCAAGATTTGACATGAAATAAAAGAAAGGGGGAGGCCCAGCAACTGAAAAATGAAAATAACATTCTATGAAAAAGAATATCTGTCATGTGGTGAAAGAATCGCACTCCTGGGCGGCATAGTTTAAAAAACGGTTTGCTTCAATAACTGATCAGAAACTTAACCACAAGTCTTCACTTCTGAACCACTATCTTATTTCTATGATGGAAAAGTTTAAACAGCAGGTTCTCCTTGCTTTTTCCTCTCTCCTTGTTTTTCACGTAAAGGTGCAATTTCACCTTTCCAGTAGGAACAAGGAAGCACTGTCATCCTTTAAAATCTCAGTGATTACCCGTCATTATTATTATCCTGGTTATTCCAACTCAGCTCCGAAGCCTTGAGTTCTTGAGCAATGCAAAAGTCATATAAACCTGTATTCTCATCCTTCTGCAAGGCATCATTTCCTTAAGTGATATTAAAGGATTAAAGGATACTCATTTCCCTGATTCCAACCCAGAAATCAGATTGTTTTATGATTGTTTCACACTTGGTATGTCACCGAAATTTGAGTCTGCATACAATTCACTCGTATTACCTATTTATACTGAAAATTACAGAAGTGTTTTCTTATTTCTATTTTGTGCAGAGTCTTAAACTCTATACGACGTTCTAAAAACCTATGTAACATATACCCTATATTTGCGGCAAATTGCTTACACTTAAATGAACCAAAAGATCTAGCCACAAGTCTTCATAAATCAAGTGGTTAATAGTTTTGCATCCATGTTTAAAATCATTTTATCGCCGAAAAAAGCTACAACAGTTTGCTTCTTTCTAAATGTTTACTTTTTGGGGGGAAAAATGGCTCTGGATTTAAAAAGGGAAGATGCAGATCAAAATGACCATCTCTTTTTAAATTTTATTTGAGGGTTGGGGAACAGAATCAAGGTTGAAACTTAAAAAAAAAAATTACAAGGATTACCGTAAAGGTCATAATAATTGTTTACTCACAAACCAAATCTTATTTAATATCTTATTTACATCTTAATTTTTTTTTATTTACATCTTATTTACATCTTAAAATTTAATATGGAGTGAAAAAGAATTTTATAATTCAGCTTTAAAACTTCCCTTACTATCTTCCATGGAAACTTTGGAAATTCATTATCGCCACTACAGTTCCATTTCTAATAACCGTTTAAAACAATGTATTACTCTTTGGAATCTGATGAAGAAGGCCCCACAGCAAGTGAGAAAATAATTTCAACCTTTGACCCCCTCCACTAGCCTGATGGGAAATTCACTGGCACCATTACGGCTTTCCGCGAACAAGCAACCACTAGAGGGCAGCCTTATCTCAGATCAGACACTTCTTTGGAGGAAAACACCTTATAAACGTTTCTCATGTTCCATTAATTGCTTCTAGAATATCTTTGATTTTCCTAGATATTTAATAGCCAACTTCAGTTCACCTAAAAGCATTTATAAATAGGTCAAAAGTCCACTTTCATAAATTACAATGATATTACACAGACCGCTCATGCGATGTCCTAAAGTTACAGCCCAGCCTATGCAGCTTTAAAAAATTTAACACAAAATTCAAAAATCTTTACTCCATGGCAGGTTAAGTGCTAAATCAATCATACCACAACTAGTGCTCCACTTTTGGCAACAAAATTTCCAGAGGTTCTAGAGAAACTTAAGTATGCCTGAGGAAGAAAGAAACTGACGAAGATTGCGGGAAGACAGAAGGAGTACAGTGGAGAGGGACAGCAAATATTAAGGTCAGAGTTGTGGGCGTCTCATACTATGAGTCTTCAAATAGCTGGCAATCTTTCACTTGAAAGATGGATTAAATATGTCCTACACAGCCCCAAAAGAAAGAATCAGAATAGAGGGATTCAAAATACAAAGAGATTTGTGCTTGATATAAGCAGAATTTTCTAATTCGAGATGGAATAAGCTATCTTGAACAATGGTGAGTTTCCCGTCATAAAAGGTGTTCAAGCATAACCAGACAACCATTTGGCAGGAATGCAGTGGAGAACCAAATGCCAACAAGACATGTGTCTGAGTGACTTTTAAGGTTTCTTCTCTCCCCAAGACTCTATGAAATAATGTAGATTTGCTTTCACACTCATCTCAATCCAGTCAGCAGAAAAGTAAACACCCATCAAGCAATGAGCTTTTGCAGATCTATCTACTTGGAAACTTTTACTCTTGTGTGCTTTTCTAAAAGACAACAGATTTCTCAAGAGTATGTCCACAATCATGTCCCTTAGCTGTCATGGAAATACCAGAACAGCACTCACAAGCCCAAGGCTTCATCAGCTTTCTACATAAAGGCATATTGAAATTAGAAGATACATTTGTGAACGCTCCCTTTGCCTAAAGATGAGTGGAACACATACAGATAAATCTCTAGCTCAATTCTATCATAATGGAGGTAGGTTATACAAGTTAGCTGTACCTCATAGTATTCTGTATTCTTTAGGAAGGTAAGGCTTACATTTCACCCAGATCCTCTTATAACAAGCAGACTTAATGAAAATCATGCATGAAGAGAGCTAATGATGAGCAAATAAGAATAACCCCATTTGTACCAAATTGATTTTATTAAATAGTAATTTAAAGATATTAGGCTCAGCAAAGCATTACATAATTGAATCTATTTTTTTCTCTTATAAATGCCAGAGTTATAATTTTCACTAACTAGAGACAAAGTTATATCCAGGGCATTTTCACAGCTTCCTCCAGGGGAGGCAGCATGAAAATAGTAGAAATTAGGGCTCTAGTCCTTGCTTCACCACTTATCAGCTGGAAGAGCTTGGCTAGAGCAACATAACCTCTGTGAGCTTCACTTTTTTTCAACCAAAAACCATGAGAGTAATAGTGGGTTTCCATGGAGGATTAAATGAGACAAGAATGTTTGTAAAACATAAAGCACAAAACAAATATATATTAACTCATCCAACTATGCATTTACGAAACATCTAGTAAACTTCAGAGACAACACAATAAAAATCTAAGAATGAAATCACTGGCAAACCTAGGGAATAGGTTGGACATGGTTTTTCATACTCACAGGAACAAAGATTTTAAAATTATCACATTATCTCCTTATAATATGATGAGGGCTACCGAATGTCACTTTAAAAAGAAAATCCAAAAATAAGAGTTTTCAACTGCTTTCTTGCATCTTGCACAAGGGCTAATATATGCTATTATCAATCTATTTAGACCTCTTTTCTCTGGACATAATGCTCTGACAATTTACAGAAAAAGCACGCATAGCTACAAATACAAAAAGCTCTGACTATGAATCTCTAAGTCCATGACTCAAAGGCGGGGCTGGAAGGGAGGTATCCTCAGTGGAGGATCTAGAAGGGGGGAGAGGGAAAATTTGTCAGTCTTTCCTCATAGGGTGAATATGTGGTCTTTGAGATTATATCAAATGTCAATTCAAACCTGTTGTTACTGGTGGATCTTTCCAAATTACTTTTTTTTTTTTCTCAAAGCAGAGAAGCATACACATGGTGTAGCTGCTGATTCTGAGAGTCTAATTATGTTTTAATACTTAATATGTTTTAATACTTTAATACTTATGTTTTAATACTTAACAAACATGAAATATATAGATTAAAGCAGCCTTGATTTCTTACTAATAAGCACTATGAATATTTAGAATGCATCAGAAAATACTTCTATGACGAAGTACTTAGATTTATTCCATGCAATGGGTTTTACTGATGACTAAAATAATTTAAGAGAATTATAAGAAAACTGAACTCCAACGCTACCTCTGCAGATCGATCTATCCATCTATCTAGTAACTTTTTCTCTCAGTAAATGGTCATTTGTAAATATTATTTTCTTAGACGCCCCTGAGCAAATTACAAAGTGACTGGGTGTTATTGCAGGTGCTTTGCAATTATCTACTTGCCGATCTCATCCATTTCATTGTGGTTCACTTGGCTGGAAGGGAAAGGTGAGAGAAAAAGGAGTGCAGTAAGAACTATTAATATATATTTACTAATTTATCCACTAGTTATAAAATAACCCCTAAGATATAAATCGTATTCATTCTATCTATCTATCCATCTATCCATCCCTCCACTTATCGGACTACTTCCATTTACAAATTGTATTATTTTATAACTGGGCAGCATCAAGAAATTACATGGTTTAATTCAAATTGAGGGCAAAGTGGTTTACTCGAGTATGATGTTGCTTTGTATTTCAAGTGATGTGATTCAAATATACAAAATCAAGAGGCTGCTCAAGAAAAGGGTGCTTTAAAAATATTCTCTATTTCCTAGAAGGTCTGAGCTCCCCCCTCCTCCCATGAACAGATGGATTCAGAGATCTTCTTTGTCTTTAAAAGAACTGACCCCTCCTTGCCCGATGAACTCTGCCTGGTGGCACAGCCCTTTGCATTTTCTCCTTTCAGAACCCAGCCATCACCCTTCTCCCAATCCTACTCATCAAAGGTCACAAAAATGGGACAAAAACCCCTGCTAAGGGATACCACTGACAGGGTGCGTGAAAGCAGACGAGGGATAAAATTCACATTTCATTGGGTAAAAAGAAAGCCCAAGTTCTTCAAAACTACAAAATCAAATTTATGCGAGTTGGAAATACTCGCATAATAAAAATCACCAACACACAAAATATTTTAAAAGCAAGAAGGTGAAGTTCTGCATTTGCACATGAATTGTGCTGGGGGAAGAATCTATTATGGGACAGAAATTCCCTGTAAGCCTTTCTCCACTCTAACTCCATTTACATGAGCATAGGCTGAGCACTCATGAAGCAAAGGGGTATATAATCTACGGAAACTGATGAAGCCCTTGCATTTCCTTTCAGCACTTGGCTGCTGCCTGACATTTGGCCAATGCACTTTTATGATGGCAGAACAAGTGCTCCCCTGATTATAAATGTTATCGCTGGCTCTCTCTGTTTGCCCAAGAAGCAATCCAAATGGTATTGGAATTTTGTTGTTAATTAAACAAAAACAAAACTGAAGGATGAGACTAGAGTTGCTTAAATGAAGATTTATTACTTCTAAGCATGAAACCACTTTAAGCCTAAACTTATTTGACAACTAACGCAGAGGAAGGATTTTCTTCTTTAGTGAGTTCAAAAGGCCTGATTTAATGATGTTTAAAAAACCTAAGTAATCAGCCAACAAAGAGAATGTTTCTCTTTTATGGTCGCTTGTTCTCTCCTCCCCCATCCACATGCATACATGTACCAAAAAGCTGTATTATAAAGAGTATTTCTGTTTTGCATGAAAAATCCAATTATACAAACTCTCTTACATATGGAACCAATTTAACTATTAAAAATAAGAGGCAGTAGGGAAGTATTTAATATGATTCTGGGCCAGTTTTTTTCCCCTTAAATCTGATATGGAAACATTTACAGCATTCCTCCTTTTCCCACAAACTATTTTTCTTCAGTTTAAATTTGCACCACAGTGAGATAATCCCATTAAAACACAGGATGTGAAGATATTGGAAGTGAAATATTCTAATTGTCCAGATGCATTCTATTTCTTTCTCTCTCACGCTTATAGAAAAACTGCATTGCCAGTACTTCTGAGCTACTTTTTTCAAAGCACATTACTATGAATCTATTATCTAATGGCAGCCAGAGGTCACTCCAAGACAAATGTGTGGGCTAGAGCTTTGGGGGGATGTTGGTGGTTGTGTGATTCTCATGATTATATTAGTAAGGGATAGTACCGAACTTTGTACTAGAGCTACAAAAGCAAAATCCTCTGTACTGGGAAGCATCAACATTAAATATTAAAACATACTTTCCTTATTGTTTGGTGGTTACTGTTCATGGGGGGAAATAGTCTTAGCTTTTCATCCTTCCCCCCATCAACACAAATTATACAACATAAAATGGGTAAAGACTGGCACTGACATCTTCCAAAGAGCAAAATCCACTTTGTAACTTAAAGGGGAGGAAAAAAACCAAAAAACAAAAAACCACACACAAGAAAATGTCTTGACTACGAAGGCTATTTGAGTCGTTTTACTCTTACAGGATTAATAAAACGCAGGAAATAGCATAAAAGTTTTTCTGAGGGGGAGAGGAGGAGCATAGCTTTCTTTTACCAAAAAGAGTCGGTAAGACAAACATTTTTTTTTTTCTTTACAAAATGACTGTAAGTGCTTAAGAACGTGTATCACACGAGAGGTTTTCCCTCCTTTATCAGTTGCTTATTCTAAAAACGGTTAAACCCCGTTTTCCGAAAGCCACGAGGGAAAGATAGAAAATTTGCCGTGGGTACGTCGTATAGAGAAATTTCATTTTAAGCAGCTCATCTTAGTGTCCAGCACATTTCGGCCTGTTAATAATTAATAAAAGAGATGCCACCCAATCTCTAGTGAGGAAAGGCAAAGCTCGATGATCCGAAAGTAAACGCACCTCGGATACCGAACTAGTGTCCTTCATCCCGGACTGCAACAAAACCTCAACCCACCAAACGTTCACCGCGCTCCCGGCGCCGCACGGATGGGCAGTGCCCGCAGGACAGTCTGGATCTGCAAAAATGCTGCGCACGAGGGGAGCCGGGTGCGCCGCAAACAGATGGGCTTCCAAATCCCCGCGGCCAGCAGCCGGGTCCGCGAAGCCGCTCGGGCAGATTATCTCCCCGGAGGAACCTGCTGGCGCGCAGGCGGGCAACGTGCTGCCGGCTGAGTTTCTCCAGGGCTGTTTGCAAGAGTCCTCAGAGCGAGGCTCGGCTTCTCCGGGCCGCACGGGCGACTTCCTGCACACCTCCAAACTTTGGCTCTCCCAGGAGAAACTTCCCTGACTTGCCTCGTTTCTTTCCCCCTCACCTGGGAAGCCCTCGAACCGACTCTGTCTTCCACTAGTCCCCCTGCCATTCCCACCAGCCTGCTCAGAAATCCTGATCAGGGCGGAAGGCCGGGCGGGGAGACTTGACCGCGACGAACCCGCGCGGGTCGGCCCTCGCCGCCGTCTAACTTGCACGGCCGCCCGCGACTCCTGTGGGCAGGGTTGCCTCCCCACGTCCATCCACAACCCAAAGTATCAAAGCGGAGGTGCGCAGCGACTGCGGGCGGCAGCGCGGAGAGTCTTGGCACGTTCGAGAAGCCCGTCTCGCTCGGGCCCCGGCGCTTTCGGAAGTAGCCGCGGCGGGACGCAGGGCGAAACGGCCGCACTTTCCCCGCCCGCGGCCGCTCGGACGCTCCGGGCCTCCGGGCCGCCACGGGGCGGGGGGGAGGGGGGGGAGGGCGCGAGGCCCGGGGCGCTGACCAGTCCCCAGAGATGACATCGCGTCCGCGCGCACGCACGGCCCGGCCCGGCCGCAGCGCCTTCCCTACGTAGGCCGGAGCTGTCCGGGGTGCGGGCCCTGGGGACCGAGCGCGGGCGACCCCGGCTTCCTCCGAGCTCTCCAGATCCTCCCCTCCCTTCCAGAAGCGCCGCGACTCCCAGCAAACTTTCTTCCGAGAGCCCCGCCGGGTGCCAGGCGGACCTGGGCTGCTGACAGGAGTCAGAGGAGGAGGAAGAGGGGGCTCCAGCCCGTGCGCCTTTGCCCCCAACAGGAGGCAGGCTGATCCCGCGGCCGGGCTCAGGTGGCGCCGCCGCTGTGGCCCAGAAGGCCCTGGCGGGGCTCAGGCGCCCAGCCCGGGGCAGTACGTGCGCTCGGGCAGGCGCGCCCACCCCTCCCCCTGCGCGCCCTCCTCCCCGCCCCCCGGAGCAGCCAGCCCACCCGGCCCCGGCGGGGCTCCCGGCTCACCTTTCATCGCTGCGATCACAAAATACATCATTTAAGCCGCGGTGCGGAGAGCGCAGGGAGAGCCGATGGTCCGACCCCGGAGCCCCCTCTGCCGCCGCCGCGCCGCCGCCGCCCGAGCCACAGCAGCAGCTGCCGCAGCTGCCCGCCCGCCGAGAGCCATCCCGAGCCATAAGAGGCTCCATGTGACCGGCTGACATCACGGCCGCCGCTCTGTTTACACCGCGCCCCTCCGCTTCCTCCCCGGGCGGGAGGCGGGAGGCGGGAGGCAGGCGCGCCCCAGCGCCGCGCCCAGCCCCGCCCCCGCGGGCAGGTGAGCGGCCGCGGCTCGGCGGGCACACCTCAGCCCGGCGCTGCCCTGCCGCGCCCCCGGCCCGCGCCCAGGCCCCCGGCCTTCTCTTCGCCTCCCAGAGCACCTGTGGTCGCCAGGGTGCTCCCTGGACGCAGCGCCCGGCGGAACGCGCGCCTGACCACTTTCTGCCCCCACCCGGTGGGGCAAGGGGCACGCACCCCACGCCGCTCTCCTGCTGCCTTTCCCGAGGCCCCCCGGGTGGTTAAATACTCCGGTTCGTCGGCAGAAAAGAGGGATTTGGCCTGGGGGGGGTCATAGTCGCCCTCATTTCCCAGAGCGCCCCAGCTCTGTTCGGAAAGGGGGGCCCATACGGGTCTGTGCAGAACGCTGTCACCCGGGACCTTGCGGGCGAGTGGAGTGAGTGCCTTCTAAGTCTTCCATGGGAGACTTGGCCTGGGCAGGGGGACCTCCGCCCACCCAAACGTTGGTAATCTCCACCACACCAACTTCACCAAAGGTCTCTATTTACACCTCTCTCTTCCCTCAGGAACACTGTTACCTGGAAGGAGAGCTGAAAACTACGTGAATATCCTAAATGATAATCCAATCGCCAGCCAGCCTGATCCACTAAATTCCCAGACCCTTCCATATCCATCATCCTCTCCAGGGAACCCACCTACAGGTGGGAAAGATTCTACTTTTTACACCCTGAAGATGAGATATTGTGCCACTTTGGGCAGGAAAACAAAAATACCTATATAAAGGTAAACTTTGTGAATTCTCACTTAAAATTAAAACTTAATTCCCTCTGAACTTTGAAGCTTAATTCTTTTTACTGGCCTATGGAAACTTAAATCTTGACAGTATTACTAGATGAATCTCTTGAGGATGAATTTCAGATGCTTCATACCCAGAGTCTACATTGTTTAAAATTTTGCCGAATGTTCATAACATTGACCACAACAGGGAAAAAAAAATCTCAAAAGCCCAGTTTGCACACCTGCTGTTACTTCACACAAGTTCAATTTTCCTTTCTTTTCTGATGGTCTGTATTTCCATTTATAACTCAAAATATTATATAGTTATTAATTGATGACTTCATGCTGATTATATAAGGAGAGTCCTAGCATTTTCCCCCCATAAAACAGTTGTCCTTGTCTTGAGTTGCGCTATTATTTAAAACACAATCAGCTCTGTAGAAAACTAGGATTCATATACTCTCCACCATCCCCAGCCTCCCTTTCAAGGCAAAATTTGCACAGTCCTGATTTAGAAGGTCAGAAATCAAGACATAGCTTTATAAAAGTTTGATTTCAGCTAAAGCCATCCTAACAGTTTTTCCTTTAGATTTTTTCTTTTTTAAATTTAAATTAAATTAGCCAATTTATAGTACATTAGTTTCAGATGGCGTGTTCAATAGCTTATCAGTTGCATATAACACCCAGTACTCATCACATCACATGCCCTCCTTAATGCCATCACCCAATTACCCATCCCCCTACTTTAGATTTTTTCAAATAAAACCACAAAAATAAATCATGAAAGTGTGAAGCCAAGACCTACCCATGTTAATTCAGCTGTCCAGCCATAGCAAAGTGGACAAGAGTTTCAAATGAACCAACCATACCCACTGTGATGTTTACAATTATGAAATTAAATCACACCACCTTCCCATGATGCAACTGTATCTCCCAATGAGGCAACACCCCTCAGTTACATTGACACCATCCTTCATATTTGGTTCTTGATTTCCCCTAGTCCTAAGGACTTTATAACAAGGAAAAGTAAAGCCAAGCTACCCAGTAGGTAGGTCCCAGGTACAATTTTCTTTCCTTTGTACCACTGCAGGATGGAAAGACATCAGTGATTGCATGCTTCTAGGTATGTTCTTCATATGCCCTGCAAATGAATCCAGATACACAACTCAGAAAATTCACAGTGTTACTTTAAAACAGTATCCTGTTTTAGAAAACAATGCTTTGAAAACGAGCAAATCCATTAGCTCTAGCCTGCCTGTCAGACATCTGACTCCAAGGTAAATAGTCTTACATTACTAGTAATCGGTATTTATTTCCAGACCATTTCAAATGCAGTCGGTAATCGGGAATGACATGTAACGTGACATGTGTGCTCCTGCAATTACAAGTAGTAGAATCAGTCATCCTATAGATATGTCCCCCATAGAAATATAATCTCATAATACTTATTTGAGATATTTACACATTTATTCAACAAAGACATTTCCACGATAATGTAATACTGACCTTAGCCTTTGGAAATGTGTTTCATTCTGGTCCTATAAATAATGAGCAACAGAATTTCAGATATTAAGTCTTAACCTTCCTGTGTGGCTAGATGCTATTTGTAATACATGCCTCTATTAAATGTCTTCAGCTTTTAACCCAGGGTACAATATTGTTCTTTATATTAACATAAAGCTCTCATGAAACTTTGAAAGTAAAAATGAGAGCTGTTTAAAACAAAACAACCTTGAAATACAAACTTTCTATGAAATTATAAATCTTCCACCAAATAAATCAGTCAGGAAAGAAAGGATCCATAACCCCCTTGATACTACCAAATTTAACCATAAACGATGCACATTTCTGTGCAAACTTTTACCAACTATATATTAACATGTAGGAATAATTATCTGGAGTCTAATAACAAAGATTTGCAGAGTACCTACTATGGGGGAGAAACAGTGTCAACAATATATTCTTTCCACTTAAAATTTTTTTACCAAGTGTTCCGAAAAGAAAATAGAAAAAGAATATTGCTTACATGAAGGATAATTACACAGGATGGAAATTCTTTACCACGAATAGAGTTATGTTACACATTACTTTTTGATTCAAATGTTTCTACTGGCTAATCTCAGAAAAGGAAGGCACCCAACATACTTATAAACACATGTAATTCATTTTAGAGTCCTCCAGACCTGTAACAGCCCCACATGGGGTCCCTATATACTGGATTTCACATTTGATCTGTCACTTAGCAAGAAAGTGGAGAGACACTTCTGGTGCCAGGTTGTTCCCAAATGCCTATGTGAGGAAAGCCTGCTATATTGCTACAGGATATCTGGACTGGAATGTAATCAGTAAATTGGTGCCAATCTTCCCACTTTCAGAGATTAAATAAAGAAATGATACTTTATGAGGGTATATTTGATTTTCCACCAAATGAGGTTTGGCATACCGCACTGAATCACACTAGCATGCTGCTGTTATTGCTGGGAGAATGGCAAACCAATGGACCAAGAGATTTTTCTTGAGTGAGCAAGGATCTCCTAACACAAGATGATTTCAATGTTTGTGGCTGCATGTGAGAGAGGATTTTGGCTCTGTATCTCACCCAGGCCCTGCTTCTCCCTCTCTAGTGTGTGGCAGCCTGCTAATTCAATTAATTTCTTTCTAGCAGAACAAGAAAGGGATCAGTGAAAGGTTAATGTGGTCCTAGGCAGCTTGATTCAACCAAATTCTTAACCACCACTGCACTGTGATCTGTAGGACTTGGGCCATTCTGACCGACACAGAGCCAGAGGAGCAGGTCTCCTGTGGACCGGACAGGGTCAGGCCCAGAGAGTTCTAAATAAGACTACTTGGAAAGCTATAGAGAAGACACAAACTTACCTATAATACTTGACAGACTCGCTTAATTTTTCTGGAAGGAGCCAGTGTCTCATAAAGGAACATTTTTTAAAATGGCATAATATTGGTGAGATCTGGAAACCAGGGGTGACAGAGAGGCCCCCCTATTAATGAGTGGAAGGGGCAGAGGATGAGCATATGAATATAGCTCGCTTGCCACTCATGATTTTAAAACAAATATAGATGTCGGTGTAGATGTCCATGTGTGTATAGGTACACATAGTCCATGAAATACGGTAAAATAAACTGTACTTTGGTGGCAAGAGATATCTTCAATTGTACACATTCAGACATACACGCACACACATTTCACATTATCAAGCACATTCACTGAATGTGTATAATGCGCCTGCTATTGTCCTGGAGAATCAAACAAGAATAAGCTCACTAATCAGTTGACCTTGGCTGTGGATACTATAGAGAAGTCAGCTCCCTGAGTCATCTGAGCAACCCTAAAGGAAGGCAGTGTCTGGTTGCCCACTGAAAAGATGTTTGCACAGCACTTTGCCCCTCACAGTTGACAGACGGCTCCAAATCGTTAGTGTGGTTATTAGTGTAATGAGATGTTGGAGGTGAAAGATTTGGCTGGATTGAGACAATGGTGAAGGGATTCTGAGATTTCTGGAACCACATATCTCATATATCTATTGGGAAATTCAGGAACTGGCAGATGTTTTGTAACCGACACAGTGAGGGGAAGGGTGAAGTTCACAGGCATACAGATGTGAGCAACCTCCATGAAATAGGTAGGTAGCAGGTGTCTTACTACACACACACGCACGCGCGTGCACACACACACCTGCCAAGGCAGCAAGGAAGGAGATGCACATCAGAGGCCTAAAGGACCTCTGTCACTTGTGTTCCCATGGGTGTTCTCACCCCACTCCTGCAGAGGGCAGGGGAACAGGCTATTCAGGAAATCATTTTCTAGTTAAAGGAATATGACAACTAGAAATAAACTCAAAACCTGGAGCCTGGGTTCAAGTTTCACACTTAACTAGCTGTCTACGGCACCTTGGACTAGTTATTTCACTTCTCAGGCCCCTTCCCTGTAAAATGAAGGAATGGGAACAGACATTGAAGTGCTCCCGCAACTCAACCATCCCACAACTACATTCAGTATCACATCCTAACCACTTCTTAGGAACCACATCTCCTTCTCTCTGCTGCACCACATCAACTTACCTCTCCAACGAGGCTTCTTGGTGTCACTGACCTCTGCCGTGTGGTCGAACAAGCTTTCACATTAGGCAAAGCTGGGCCCCAAACCAAACTTTATCCCACTCACTAGCTGAGTGAGTTGAATAAACCTTTGTTTCCTCATATGTGAAATAAGGCTGGTGGAGCATTGACAGGCCACTGTGAGGATTAAACGACTTAAAGAAAGGATAGAGTGATTACCTCTTGGTAGGGCTTGTGAGTGGAAATACCATCACTACCCCCCACTAGCTCCTACATTGTTGTACACATAGAGCCTGTGCTTGGCATAAGTTACTGACCTTAATAAAGTTTGTGTTGGAATGACTATTAGAAAGCACATTTGCTAAGCTTTTTACAGTTTTGCAACTGTGTCTATGTGTGCGTATGTGTATTTTTTTAATTTTTAAAAAGATTTTATTTATTTATTTGACAGAGATCACAAGTAGGCAGAGAGGCAGACAGAGAGAGAGAGGAGGAAGCAGGCTCTGCTGAGCAGAGAGCCCGATGCGGGGCTCGATTCTAGGACCCTGGGATCATGACCTGAGCCGAAGGCAGAGGCTTTAACCCACTAAGCCAACCAGGCGCCCCTGTGTGTATGTGTATTAAACAAGCATTTATTAAGTACCCGCTAAGTATTGGGAATATGAAGATGAGTACAAATTGAATGATCCCTTGTTCTAAAGGGCCTTGCGGTCTCACTTTCGTAGGTCTTATCTCCTATAAGAGCGGGAGCTCCCATCCAATGCAGAATGTAAACATCTGTGTGTTACAATTTAAAGAATGTGTGCCAGGACATGGAGAGGGAAAGAAAAAGATTAAGACGTCAGACCTTTGCTCAAGGAGCTTGCCATCTAGCAGGCACGTGAATGCCATACTTACAACGTAAGGCAGAAACAATGTTCCAGAAATAAGGTGCTATGTAAGCCAAGAGTAAGAGGAGGTTCTTTGTGCATGGTTAACCTTAAATGTTATGAGAAGAAGGACTTGATGGAAGAGGTACCATTTGAACTACACTTTGAAAGACAAATCTAGTGGCTAGAAAAAGGAATAAAGAACATCTTAACAGGCAGGCAGAACACAGATGAAGATACAGAGAAAGAAAATGCCTCTCTTAAGAAGCTAGTAGTGAAGGTTCACAGCAACATATAGCACATATAGACAAGGAAGAGAGAAAGCTCACAATGTAGGTTGTTACTATCTCTTCTGCTTTTCCTCACAGTGCCTAGCACAGACCTTTGCAAACCATATACATTCAAAGGATGGGTTTTGAAAAAATAATCGAGGGCAGAACAAGAGAATTGTGCTTTAGAAAATAAATCTCTTTGCTGCTCACCCATTTCATAGTCTTATTGTAAGGATTAATAGTCAGTTTGATAGTCATAAAGTTAAATTACACTTAATAAAACACATAGAGCAAAAGAGTTCCACATCACAGCACACAGAGGAAGAATAAAACTGGAAATGGGTGTTATTTTCTCAGAGCGAAAAGCTAAGCAGGACATTTTAGGATGAACAAGATAAATTGAATATTATTTGATTCTGTATCTCATCCTTTTAAGTTCTGAAAATTATCTGCGACAGTTCTATTAATATAGATACTTTGTATACGGGCCATATTTTATTTTTTAAGAAGTATCTTAAAACTATATTTTCAAATAATGGAGAAAAGATAAGCAGTTACAGATGGTTCTCTCTATTTTTGCCATGCATGATCAAGGGCTGCAGAGTACGTGGGCTTCATTGGGAAATCCGAGTCTCGCAGCAAGGAGCATTCCAGGAGCAAATGCTGGCATTATTTTGCTTTCGCAGAGAAAATATGTTTCTGTTCAGTCAGGCAGAGTAATCAATTATTCTGCATTATGAAATACTCATTTTATTACTATTGACATTTCAGACAGTGGTGCCACATGTCAATAGTCGTTCGGATGCTCACATTTAAGCTCCAGCTTATAGGATGGGATTTGTTTGGCTGACAGCATTTGATCAGAAGTCTCTTCGCTGCTCTCAGAAGTAACCTATTATTTATGTCCAGTCCTGCACAGGGGAGGTATGCTCTGAGTACTAAAACAAGGATAGATTTGGGTATGCTCCTCTGTCATAATAAGAAATGTTAAAATTCTTCTAAATATGTTCGGCTCACATTAAAAAAAAAAAATCAGGGCTCTTCTCTTCCATTTTGTAAGACGGAGGTAGATTAAATGAGGCATTCTACTCAGAAGACTCCAAAATTCACATTCGATTTCCAGTATCCACTGAAGCCTTATGTCCCCAAAGATAACTTTCCAAAATCAAAAGGGCTTTCCAATAATTACACAACACTGTTGTTGCTTCTTTTACCTCTCCTATTGGTTAACAATTCCTTGAGACTTACTCTATGG
The DNA here is from genome assembly GCA_004024625.1 of Mellivora capensis. Taxonomy (NCBI): domain Eukaryota; kingdom Metazoa; phylum Chordata; class Mammalia; order Carnivora; family Mustelidae; genus Mellivora; species Mellivora capensis. The sequence goes on from PISX010007060.1 coordinate 37,757, forward strand.
TAGGCACTGATGCTCTTTTTAACATTTAATTCACCCCGAACTCTCTTTTTAGAGATGAGAAAACTGGAGCACAGAGAAATTAAGAAGCTTGCTGGGAACAGAAGGCTAAAAAATGGTGGAACCTTAAGAACAACCTTTTTAAGTGGTTTCTAGGGTATGCACTTATAACCATTATGCTATGACCCTCAAAATTTTAAAAACATTTTCCTTGAATTGAGCATTACTCAGTATTTTGAAAATGGCAAGCTGACTTCTTCAGGAATCAAAAATTACTACCCTAATAAATTTTAGGCATGTGTACAGAAATTCTTTTATCACTAGTTCCTATAATTGAGCAGGGTTAGCATGTGTCATTATGAATTATTGCACAATTTAGTAAATTATTTAATTACTTACTAATGAAGAAGCATACTGTACACAGTTGTAATTATCTTATTTGAAAACAATGTTGCCATTTGTACATTTAAGAAACACCTGCCACACGTTAACTCTTAAGAGGAATTCTTTCTTTTTTTGGAATAATTAAACAACCCTAAATATTGGTAATGGAATGTCCAATAGGGCTTCAAGGAAACTAAAAACTACAAAAGCCAATACTGCACTTCTAAAAGACTTCAAAAGAACACATCTGTTAAAAAAACAAAAAATAGTAATCCTCTTCTACTGAAAAAGCATGAGATAGGGATATTCATTGATTTCACTTTTCCAAATCATATCACTGATGCTCTTTTCATAGTTTTTGCAACATATCATATAGTATAGCATTTCCTTCACCTATTCAATCATCCATACCAAATGGATGGTATAATGGTATAATAATCTTAAGCACAGTCACTTAATTTTCAATGCAATTTGAATAAATTGTTGTCCACATGTGTTGATTATAGTCATGCATGGCCCTGTTATTTACGCAAAGACATAGTATGGATATGCCTTTTAGATGTTTTGACAACATATATTAAATACAGATTAAAGTCATTTTTAAAATGTCATAATACAGGTAAGAAAGAGTGACTTATTTATGTAAGTGATGGTACGCATTATTGAGAAACTACTGATAAATATTATTGAATTTGTTGTAAAGGCTTAAGTACATATAGTAATAGCTTCAGAAACCCCAACTTGCTCATTCTTCCAAAGGCAGGGTACATATTGTATGGTGAAGGGGACTTTTATAAGCTAGAATGTAATGGTGACTTGATTTACATCTTTGCTCCTTGAAATATAACAGAGGGAAAGTGACAAAGCCATTGTAAACAAGGAAGAATAAAAAAGAGAAATACCAGAACTGGAATACACTCAAAGAGGTCAGGTGGTAGGCCTTACTGCTTCCAAGGATGTGAGCAGTTCACCACCCATGTCTCATAGTTGCCTGCATTAAATAACCACATATAAGCAAGATAAGCGATAGTATCATATTTTTTCTAATGTCTTGTTTTCTTCTCTATTACCCTAAGGCTAAAATGCCATCGAACTGGGTAATTCAAATCAAACAGAAGTTTTGCCCTCCTATGAATAATGCATATATCAGAAGTACAGTATAGACTGCAGATGTCACCGCTGGTCACACAATCAGTAAGGAACGGTTTCCTGCAACAGTAAGAACCAGGTTAATTTTAAGCATTAAAAACAAGAGAAAAGAGGAGCCTGGGTGGCTCAGTGGGTTAAGCCTCTGCCTTCGGCTCAGGTCATGATCCCAGGGTCCTGGGATCGAGCCCCGCATCGCATCGGGCTCTCTGCTCGGCGGGGAGCCTTTCCCCCTCTCTCTCTCTCTGCCTGCTTCTCTGCCTACTTGTGATCTCTGTCTGTCAAATAAATAAATAAAATCTGAAAAATTAAAAAAACCCAAGAGAAAAGAAAACATGTTTTATATGTTCATAGCATCCACTGGTCAGTTCATAGTGTGACATGAATTACACAGTGTTTATTTTATACTAACAGTGTTTTATCACATAGAACTATAGTAAAACACATGGAGTACCCTTTGTTTTAATGGCATTTCTTTCTTTCTTTCTTTCTTTCTTTCTTTCTTTCTTTCTTTCTTTCTTTCTTTCTTCTTTCTTTTTCTTTATGGAAACACAACATCCAGTGCTATGCTAGTTTCAGGTGTACAACATAATGATCAGCAATTCTATACGATACTCAGGGCTTACCATTGTGTCATCACCATCTGCCACCAAACAATGTTTTTCCCATCTTATTGTCTACATTCCCTATAATGTACAAGACGGTATTTTCTGATATTATTGGGGCAAACTAGAATAATTGTATTTTGATTCATCATTCAAATCTCAGTTTTCACCTCTTCTTAAAGTATAATTTACATATATAGTAATACACACTCTTTTTAGTGTAAGTTCTTCGAGTTTGACAAAGGTATTAGTTGAATTAGCACCAATTCCATCAATATATGGAAAAGTTCCATCTCCTTTCCTCCCAGATTCCTCTGTGCTCGCCTGCAGCTAAATTTCTTCCCTTCCCTAAACCCAGGCAACCACATAACTGTTTTCTATCCCTATAGTTTTGCCTTTAAATAGTATCACTCAAATGGAATAATATATTATATAGCTTTTTGACTCTGGTTTCTTCTACTTGGCATGACACATTTCAGGTACATCCCATGTTGCTGAGCATATCAATAATTTGTTACTTTCTATTGTTCAGTAATAGTCCATCGCACAGTTTATTCATCTCCTAACTGATGGACACTTAGGCTGGTTCCATTATTTAACATTTACAAATAAAGTTGATAACATTCACATACAGGTTTTGTGTGAATATGTTTTTCTTTCACTTGGGTAAATGTCTAGGAATAGAACTGTTTGTATGTATGGGATATAAAAGTTCAATGATAAGAAATGCCGAATGGTTTTTCAGAGAAGCTGTGCCATTTTGCATTCCTATTAGCAATGGTCTAAGAGTTCTAGTTGTTCTGAACTCTCACCAGCACTTGGTGGTGTCAGCTCTCTATCGCCCTAGTGTCTATTCTTGTTATCTCACATCCTTAGGTTCTATAAAGTCACTAGGACCACTGAAGTGGCAAATAGTGAATCACTATCCGTAGAGGAAATAGAGGGTTAGGTTCCTGTGAGCCTGTGCTCATAACATTTTTGTCAACTCATCAATACATAACCTTGTTTTCTGTGTATTTGTTTAAAGACACTTTATTTGATGGATATTATTGGGTCACTAACATTGAACTCACAGCCAGCATTCTTGAATGAGACTTTTCTAACATGTATTTTCTTTGACAAGCCCATCACAGCCTTCTTGCATTTGAAGACACCAGCGAGGACTTTAGCTGTATGCTTGAGGGCCATTTTAAATAGTAAGATCACCAACAAAAAGCACAAAAATTAGGAAAACACAGTACTACTTATAATGTGAAAAGGACACTTATTTACAGTATGAGAGCTGAGACAAGAAGACAGAGCTCTGCCTCATCACACCTTAGCTGGGGACTTGTATCATGATACTCCACCCTTGGGAACAAATCTGAAAATGGCAGCTAGCATTGATTTGGGGGTCATAAACCAGTTTTAGTTAGTAGGCAAATTTGCAAATACAGAATCTGCCAACAATGAGAATCAACTCTGTCTATCCATCTATGTAAGTATGCACATCTATCTACCTATCTATTTATCATTTTTGCCATCCTACAATCTCAGTCCAAATGTCACTGCCTTCAGGAGGTCTTGGACAAACTGCTAGCCTCCATCAGATGAGCTTTCGGTTCCCACTGGCAACCTGCTCTTCCCTTTCCATAAACCTGATTCTTCATGCCATTCCCCCCCGACCCCCGGTACTCATCTTCTTTCATGGACTCTAGACTTAGAGGGAGGGAAGACATCTGTCTTACTCAGCTTTGTATCTCTGGTAACCCTAAGGCTTAGCCCAGTGCCTGGCATATATTAGATTATGGATAAAGATATTCGTTGACTAGATGAGTCAGACGCACTACCATTGCACCACGAGGTCACGTGATTTGTTGAATAGATGAATACTTCTTTTGAAAGCAGCGTGTGTGGTGGACAGAGCACTGGAATTGGGGTTGGAAACTTTGACTTCTTATGCCAGTTCTAATACCTCGTGGCTATGTGACTGGCAACACGTTATTTAGAGTCCTTGAGCCTTGGTTTCCTTATCTGTAACATTAGAAAAATAGTACTTATCCAGGCAGCTGGGTGGCCCAGTCAGTTAAGCACCTGATTATAGCTCAGGACATGACCTCAGGGTCCTGGGATGGAGCCTGGTGTGGGGCTCCCTGCTCAGTGGAGTGTCTGCTTGTCCCTCTATCTCTCCCCTTGCTTGTGCTCTCTCTCTTTCAAATAAATAAAATCTTAGAAAAAAAAGAAATATAATATCTATCTTTCAAGATTTTTAAAGACTATAAAGGTAAGACAGTAAACATTAGAACTGTTCATATCTGGCACACTGATGATAACCAGTAGTCATTGGATTAGAATGGTTTATGAGACACAACTTGATGTTTAGAACTACTCAAGTGACACGAACTATACTGATGAACAGTACGAAGAGTGAGTTTATTTAGCCGCCTGGAGAGTACCAACTCTTCATACATTTAGTGGTATGTACTCAGGGAACTCAAATAGTTTGGAGAGTTCTTCACTTTAGAAGTAGATGTTTCCTGACTCTGTTCATTAGCCCTGCTCCTCAGGATCAAGGTTATGTACATCATATACCCTATGAATATGTCTTCACAAGAACTGATGATTTATCTGTTCCATTTCAAAAATATTTTTTGAATATTTGAAAGTGATTCTTCAATAATACAATTAGAGTTTGTATTCTCTGAAAACAAGATTTTTTTCCTCTTTCAAACACTCCTGATAAAACAAAGAATGAAACACAGTTAATAAGTGTATTATGATTCTACCTGAAATATTTTCTTAAAAAAGATCTATTATGTCGGGGTGCCTGGGTGGTTCAGTCGGTTGAATGGCTGCCTTCGGCCGAGGTCATGATCCCAGGGTCCTGGGATCGAGCCCCGCATCAGGCTCCCTGCTCAGCAAAGAGCCTGCTTCTCCCTCTCCCTCTGCCTGCTGCTCTGCCTACTTGTGGTCTCTCTCCATCTTTCTAATGAATAATAACATCTTTAAAAAATCATTTTAAAAAGATCAATTATGTCCCTAAGGTTTTGAGGGAACAAAAATCAATAATTTCTTTTTTAAGATTTTATTTTTAAATAATCTTTATACCCAACGTGGGGCTCAAACTCACAACACCGAGATCAAGAGTCGCATGCTCCACTGGCTGAGGCAGCCAGGCGCCCCCAATATCAATAATTCCTATAAAATCATCTCAATCCTCCCGTGTGCAACTAAGGGCAATGATATAAATGGCAAAATGCGGTGGAAAAGAAGCTGTATAAATAAAGCCGTGGTTACATCACTGAAAATGTATACATATGATTGCCTTACAAAATTACGATGATCAGATATGATTAAGTGACACTGAATAAGATTATTGGTCTTCAGTACATACAAAACATGATGATTCACTAACAAAGGAAGCTAATGGTAGGGAGGGAGAGGTGTTACGTGTGTGCATTTGATTACACAGCAGAACAGATAGGCAAAACCTCAAAACCAAGAATCATTATTTTAGGCGAAACCTGATTGTTTCCTAACTTACATTTATGTTAAATTTTCTTGAGACTACATTCTTTAAACACATGGATTCTTATAGAGAACATAACAACAGATCTAAATTAAACCTAGGGTTTAAAACATCATTTGCCAACAGGCATCCTGCAAGTGTTTTCCACAGAAACTCATCACTTCCGATTATTTCCAGGCTATTTTAAATGATCTTGGACAGGGCTACTGAATGACTTGTCAGGGAGCAGGAAAACATTATGACACCACTTCTCCAGATTTCTTCCTCCAACATGAAATATTTGGGATCGTTCTAATAGAATTAAAGCTAGTTTAAGAACAAGTGAAGCTTCACTTTAAAGCTTTCAGTTTTAACTTGGGGAATGCTTCTAACATATGGCAGCTGGGCTCTGACTCACAGCAACCTTCAAATTCTGGCCAAAATGTCTGTTTCCTGAGATTGTGTCTGATAAACCTGTGCATTCCTGGTGGGGCTCAGCATGCAGTCAATAAATGCTATTGTTGGAATGAACGAATGAATTAAAGGGATTCTAATTATGAGTTACAAATTCCTCCACCAGCAAAATAATCCCATAGGAAAGCTGCGATGTACTTGGAATTCAGATCTAGGAAGAATTCACTTTTTAGTTCCTTTACAATTTTTTTTTTTATCATTTATGCTCAACTTGGTCTTTCTGATTTTTTTTTTTAAACTGAAGTGTGAAAAGCACATAAGCATTTTCCAGAACATGAGAGACAAGTATAGTTCTTAGAAAGTTTCATTTGTATGTAGCTTGTGCATGATAATTATTTTTAAATCTCAGTTAATCATCAGATATTTTCTGGGAACAGATTGTGGGTGAGGCATCGTGCGAGAGATTGGAAAAAGGAAGTAAAAAAAGTCTTACCCTTGCTTATACACCAACAATCATCATTAAGACTGGTAGAAGGGATGCAGCTTCCAGTTTATCCACAAGGCAAATGGTTATCTAAGTAATACTAAATCAGAACTATTAAAGAAGTATAAATAATTGCTCCACCGCTTTTCATAATTAGAGGCCTCTTGTCAGAAGTATTAGGACATGGAACATGGAAGAAGACAAAACAGAAAGAAAGATCTGCAACGATACCACTAACAATTTCAGGACTAAAGTTCATATCTGTTCTTAAAAAGTCTCTCGGGCATTCATTCGGAGGCTATTTACTCTTACATAAGACACAATTCTGCAAACATTGATACCTGATTTTCCAGTATATAAAACATATTAAAAAGCACAGCAGAAAGGAGTGCAGAGTCCTGCCCATAGAAGCAAGAAGAAACAATAAATACTGAAGGAAGAGATTAGAAAAAATGATAAAAGTACGGCAGCACGAGACCATTTAGCAAAGGTGCAAACAACCTGCTACACCCATAGAGAGAGTCTGAGGACATCCTGTATTACAGCATACTGTACACGCCACAATAATTAATGTTTATAATGATTTTGAAACATTAAGAATGGATTAACCCTGAACTAGGGAGACAGGGACTTACATAATATATTTCGAAAGGCCCTCCCTCCCTCACCCCCAAATACAGTGAGGTAGCTTAGGCACTTATAGAAATATACTACAAAAAATTAATGTATACGGGCTATCCCATTTTCTGATAATGTCTTCGAGTGCAGCATTACTACACACAATTCAAATAATACCTCTAATTACTTAAAACATTATAATTAGGGTCTTAGCTATTCCAGTTTCAGGAAGCAAAACTTAGAGGACTTGTGGAAAAATAAAGAGGTTTTCGTAGTAGGAATAACTGTTTTATACACTGGAATTTCATTCAATTCTAATATTAGCCAAATATCAATAAAATGAAAACTGTTCAAATACCCTCTCTTTTTAAAGCTGCAATGTTTTTATAAAGGTTTACTTGCATTTTGAGTGTCCAGAGCTGGGGTTTAAGTCTGTATCATTATATTAAGACACTTGCTATTTATACAGTAGCCACTGGTATTTATACAATAATGCTTAACCTGCCGGAATTCTGGAGAAGCAAAGGTTAGCAGTTAAAGTAAGTTCAATATGGACAAAAAAGAAAGAAAAACATGAGCACAACTTGGTATTGTTTTCATTCTGTGCAGGTGAAGGGACAGGTTTTTAAAAGTGCACTTTCTACATGCACACACATGATACCAACACTTTCTTCATGGCTGCAACAATTCTTTTTCAAAACTGCTAGCCTGTTTCCAGGGCAGCCGCAAAACACCCGTGAACACTAGTTAATTTATCGCAGTCATGGAAACTGCTGCCTCTACACCTGCCAGGCTAGATCCACATTGTGCGGACTGTACAAAGCAGGAACTGAAGGTCCCGAGATGAATTCTCCCCGCTCCGGGCTAGACGGAGCAAGGGGAAGCCACCCCTGTCAGTGTTCTGGGCCATACTCGTGGATGATTGTTGCTTTCACTTCATGTATTGTCTGAATTCCAGAATCACACTTTTTGTATTAAAATGACCGTGATTTTGCTATTAAATTCATCATCATCATTAGGAGCAATAGGTTGTTGTTCATGAAAAGACAGCTTAAAGGATACCATTTGACTTAACCTCCAGGAAGAAAAGCAAGCAGGCAGAGTTCATTAAGCCCACTCGCAGATGGGGTGAATAAAGCTTGGAGAGGTTTTCCAGTTTAGCCTGCCTGGGTCACATTGCTAATGGTTAGAGCTGGGACTTCAACCAGGGTTCCTGACTCTCTAGTCTAGTGCTTGATAAATGTTGGCACATGCGCAATATTGAAAACCGATTTCCAACTCCTTAAGAATTTATATTCTGAGGAACTCAGATTGGCAAGTTTAAGGGAAGTTTTCCAGAAGAGGATTTTTGAAAGTGAAACAGGAAGCTGTCTCATACTTTTGCAGGAGATTTTTTGGTGATTATTTCTTTCTTTCAGTTCATACATTTTTGTATTACCTATTCATTTCTACCACAAGAGACCATTTACATAGTTCTTCAACACCATGCCACCAATAAATCTCCAGTTAATTGTTAATGGATTAGACAGTCTATGGAAAACGAACTCCTATGATGCAGAGCATAAACCAAGCCTGCCTCATACTCTCTAGTATGTGTGATAGGGATACACAGAGTGCTTGGGAGAGCCTGGTACCCATCATGACACTGGCTTCAGAAGTTAGGATTATTATTTTGAAGTGTTCTTTCTCTCTTTTATGGTTATCTTTTTCATTAATTTATGTAGACTTTCCTTGTACCTTCTAATACTTTATCCATTCAAAGCGGGGGGAGGGGGGCGGTCCAGGCAGGCAGTATCACATGAGTTCTCCAACAGCATAAGGGAGTGATTCCTATTATTAATTCTAACACTGACCATCTTCCACATTGAAGGGATGCTCATTTGGCATAGAACTTTGCTCCTACCACCCTTTGCTTGGTATGAAATACTGAACTAGCTTAAAAAGGAATCATAATCAGTTACATTACCCTTGAAAATTATATTATTTGGTACCAGGGCTTTTGAAATAAAACATGAAATATTTAATTGGGCAAAATAGCATGCAATATTTATGGCAAGGAATTTAGATAGAACAAAAATGTGGTAGCCATCGGAGAAAACGACTTACATAAAGTCTCAGGTAGGGATCCTGAGAGATCCAGGATAAAGTCCTCAAGGTCTCATTTCTATTCAGTGTTCTGACCATTCGGTCACACTTCGAGGAAATGACAAGAAAGATCTATCTGTGGAAAGTTCCCGAGATGGAAATGAGGTGGCCTAACTTTCATTTGCAATGATCAGAAACGAAGCCATTTATAAAAGTACCTGTGATCACAGAAGCCACCGCATCTCACCTAAAAACGGGAAGACACAGACGAGGTTGATAAAAATGAAATCGTGATACACTAATCCTTATCCTATCACCAAAGTGGTTGCCCAAAGAGGGGCCTCCACAGCTGCGGGATGAAAGACACAAATCATGGACTACCCACTGGGGCAGCCAGGCCAGAGAAGTGAGGGAACGGCCCTTTCTTCAGAGGGCTGAATGGCTGGACTCTCTCGAATGAATAGATAACACCATCGAAGAACAGACCGTGGAGATGAAAGTGGAAACCAGCGAAAACAGAAGAACGGAGGAAAACCATCAAAGGAGTGAAAAATAACAAAAGTCCAGGGACTGATTTGATCAGCACCCAAATGCTAACACTGCAGCACGGGAGAGCCGTTTGAAGCTGCTAAAGGGATTTAACACAATCTGGAATGAACAGAATTTGCCATCAAATAGAACAGAAGGGCCACCAAGAGACCTTAAGGAAGGACAACCTAATGGAATCTGAGCCCCGCAAAGAGCGCTCACTTGGCAATGTCCTTTTGAACATCTCAATCATTCTAAAGTGCTGTTTAAAACACACACACCCGTGCGTGGGCACACACACGCGCACACACACACACACATAGTCCAGAGTCTGTGGGGAATTTTGATGGGAGCTGCTCATCAAAACTCTTAAATAATGCAAGGCAATGGCAATCCATCCGATCTTCCACTCTGAGGACCTGAAGCAAAGAACAGACACAGGTTTTATCAAAGCAGCTTCTAATCTTTCTAGCACATCTGCAATGTCCATCTCACCAGGGGCGACCTTCCGAGTGAACTTTGGGAGAGATGTGCTCTTTGGTTTTGTCTGGGTTGCAGTTTAATTCAGCAGGAAGCGGGCCGTGGCTGGGAACCACAGCACAAAGAAAACCACGGTAAGGAGGTAAAAAATGCGGGACTGATCGACAATAAGTGAGATGAAATAAACGACTGGTAGTTTTTTTTTTATGAGACCAGCAGAATTAAAAAAAAATATGACAGGTTATCACTTTTAAGGCTTATTTCCCATTGCTGCTACTAAGTAGGTAATGATAGAAACAGCACAATTGAGCAATAGTGCCCAGATCAGAGAGAAAGACGGAGAGAAAGAGAAAATTAAAGGATCTGAGAGACTCCTTAAGACTGTATCCTATCCAGGGCAATCACCTGGATAAAAACTTTCAATTTCACTCAAGTGCAATGCCGGTAAATTGCATCGTGGAGATAAAATATATAGACTTTCAGCAATTATTCTGTTTTTGTACAGATGATTGTCCGAAACACCTCCAGATTGAGAGTGTTTGGGTTCCTGGAAGGGGTAAAATCATCAGATGACCAAAAGTGGTGCATGTGTTTGTAGTAAAGCTAAGAAGTCGCGTCATCTGAAGATTACGTGCCAGTGGTCTTTCCTGTGTTAAGTTTCAACCTAATTTAGGACAAAAGGGAGGGAGGAAGGATGCCTTAGTTCCTAGACAGCAAAGGGAGTTTGCCTCCGAAGGGAAATAAAATTGCTCTTTCCCCTTGATTACCTTTCCTCTGTTGGGCTGGGCATTATTACGTAGGCGGTGGGGAACAGAAAATTCTTCACTCTTGAATGGGTTCAATCTCTCAGATCTCAACAGATCTCCAAGAGTCTCCAGAACAGGAGTGGCCAGAGCCTTGTTCTGATTTCTTCGGTCTCTCAACCGTGGCTGTCCATTCCATACCCCACCAGGTGCCCAGCACTGGATCAGCGTGAGAACAGGACACAGATGGGGTGGGGGAAGGGATTCAATTCGTCATGGCTTTCACCCTTCTCAAAGACTTCAGGGTCTGTACATGACTGGATTCCTATCAATGTGAAAACAGGTGGGTTTGTCTCATTAGTCTACCCCACTTTTTACTTTCTTTGTTCTGGTAGAAAGCAAAATCACCATCTATCTCCGTCTCCAACAACCTTAAGTTTGGCAAAAATAAAGAAGGATGGAGTCTTCTTTGCATGAAGGGTCTGGAGGACTCTGAGCACCTAGTAGGTGCTCAATAAATACCAGCCAATAGGCAGGGCTCGTTTCCCCTGACAGCTGGCCAGAGGCGCAAACTGCTTTGGGAAGCCTGATGAAGAGACCCGCCTTTCTGGCAGAGCCATCTCGCTCTTTCATCACTGCACTCAAAGATATTACTGATGTTGGTCCTCTGGTTTTGCTGCTTTTTTCCTCTGACTGGACTAACTGAGTCTACTCTGCTCACTAGCTGCCACTTCAGAATCCTGTCACGCAGCGGAAGGCCAAAGGACATTTTCCCCTAAGTCCTTTTAACTTCCTGGCATTCCGTTTTTCAACCCCACATTAAAGGTGCTAATGTTTCATCCTAGTCCTACCAGCCAATGGGTGGCCTCAAGTCAGACTAGGCAGGGCTTCTGCCGGCTCTTTCCCTGTTGGGCACAGGGAGAAGGAACCCAGAAAAATGTTTCCTCAAGCTCATTTTGTAATTTTCCTTTGGATGCTATCACTAAAGTTATGAGATCATTTATTAAGAAACAGACACATTCTAAACTAACATACAACAGCTGTCAACCTAGGGCCACTGTTGGCCAGCAAGACCTATTTCTTGCGAGTTCTCGAAAATATTTTTTTTCTTCCTGCTTGCCTTTTTTCCCCCCTCTGCTCTCGCCCAACGCCCAATCATCTTATAATCCATTAAAGCTGGTATACCGATTCGGTCTCTTTTCCAAGACAAGACCTGCCAACGTGAAAAACAAAAATGAACCTCCCTTAATTTTGGCATGTTCCTCCAAGCCTCAACTAACCCCGGGCAGATGTTGGTGGCTGTGCGCCCAGTGGAAGCCTGAGGTTAGAGCCATAATTTTTACCTGCTTTAGCGAACGGTCTTCTGATACGTTCCTGAATTCCTATCCCTGGTATACTGCAGGCCCGGGCATTGCGAACCCAGCAGCCTGGAATTCTCTGCAGTTAGGCAGAGCAAGTCATGCGTCCTGAGATGCGGAGGCGTGAGATGCTCCCGTTCCCAGAAGGATCCCTCTCTGTCTCTCTGATTTACCCTGTTCCCGGTGGTAAAGTATTTTCTGCAAACATGAAATTAGTTTATATTTTAAGGGCTTTGGAATGACTAATTTTGACTAAGTTAAACAGGACAGAGTCGTGACTCCCAAGTGACTCGATCTGTGATTCTTGGGAAGAGTTTAATGGACATTTTATTTTCGTTCAGGGTGACCTCAGCAATCGTTGTGAAAAATGCCCTCTCTTTGTTGTTTTTTCTTTTTTTCCTTAAAACAAAATAACCACAATTTTCTAGATATTTTCTAGGGAAGAAAACTCTAATTGCATTTTACTTATCTTTAAGGCCACCGTTCAAGAATTAAAACAAAACAAAACAAAACAAAACAAAAAACCTCTACTTTAAAATTAAAAGTGTAGGTGAAGGTGATTATATCTTTCCAAAGTCAGTAAAACAAATGTGTTGCATAAGCCATTTCAATTCAATTAAGAGAAACAGGTCAGATGCTAAAATATTAGTAAAATCAATTATGAGTAATAGGTCTCCTGTTAACATGTATCACTGCAACCGTCTCTCTCATAATTTTTGAACAAATTTGTTTGAAACATTTGTTTCATATTCTCTGTGTGCCTGTAATGTTTGTATGTGTCACTGACCATAGAACCTTCTCCGTTCCCTTGTCTTTGTTACATTGGCTCTGGTTTGGGCTTGGACTAACCTTAATTGAGAGGAGGTTTCTCCAAGAGGAGAGAGAGTCAGCTGGTGCGTTGGAAGGAGCTACGGAGCACGGCGTATCTAACTTTGAATCCTGTCCTGCCACGTGGCAGCTGGGAAAGGAGCTTCAACCCTCTGAGCCTTGGTTTCCTCATCTGAACACGAGGGTCACAGTACCTCCCCCACAGGGTTGTGTGTGATTTAAGTACGATGACCCTCGCAGTACTCCCACCCGACTGCCAGGCACGTGGGGTTCCATGTCGCCTTCTGATTTCCTTGGAAAGTCCTAAAAATTATTACTATCTAAGGGAGGATAATAATCATAACATTTCAAATTTGATATCTTGGTTTTGTGTTAGGATTAGGGTCACCGAAGTCCTCTGAAAAAGGGGTGTCACACTTGATCCTTGCTGTTTATTAAAGGGGGACCCTCAGAATTTCAGGTAGACAACTCATGGGAAGGCAGAAAGAACTACAGGACGATAAATTTGCCGCCGTGCCCTCCGAAAGGCTGTCCTTCAGACCGAACAGGTGACATCTGATGTGGAGAAATTCCGTGGGAGAAAAAAAAGAATACAACGTCGAATCTGTACTATAATTACAAAAACATAGAAGTGACATATATATGATAAAAGACAAGAAAGGAAAACTGGAATATCTTTTTTGGTAGATTAGTGAGAAAAATGGGCATATCGTTCTTCTCTTCCGTAAAAGCCTTTCTCATTCTTAGAATGCGGTTAGACATTTAGGTGTCTAACATTAGAGGATTTTGTGGGGATTCATCCATTTAGGTTGATAGGCTATCTAGTCAAGAGGTCAATGTCGAAAGAATGGAATACTCCTCTTCCAACAGCACAGAGGACACACAAATGCTGGCCGAGTTGAGGAAGAGGAGGGAAGGATAATTTTGGAGGATGGCCAGCAGCTGAGGGGAGCAGATTTGGAGAGAGTGGCCTCCACACAGGAGCTTGAGGACATGGAGATGGTAGAATAAATAGAAATGAGAAAGTTGCAGAGGCGAGGCAAGTAATACAGGGAGGAGCATTAAGGGGTTGATCTTTTTGCTGTGTGTGTGTGTGTGTTGCTGTGTGTTTGTTTGAAGAAAAAAGGCATCCATTTGGCACACTAGTGAGCTCAAAATCTCTTAAGAAAGTCCCAAGAAAAGTATTCAAGAGTTTAGAAGCTAGCTCACTGACACTGACTTATAAAGACATCACCTCTACCTTTGGATGTAAGAGCCTTGAGGGGAGGGGGACAGCAGGGCACAGTAGAAAAGACAAGGACACTGGGGTGTGACAGACTGAGGTTCAAGCCCACCTCCGCGGCTCACTAGCTCTGTGGGTTGAACAAGTTGCTTAACGTCTAAAACTTGGTTTCCTCAGTTAACACTCACCGTTATACTTCATAGTCATGTTATTGTGAGGTTTAAATGAGATTATACACACATAGACACATAACTACATACTTATAAAGTCTGGAACATAGTAAGCTCTCAAATAATATACCTATTCTTGCAACAAGGAGCAGAAGAGATAAGAGCTCCCATCTTAACATAATAAAGTTAATAAAGTTCAGGCTCTGGCTCCATCTGGGTTTCTAAACACAAGGAGGGACCAGAACAGCCTTGTCATGGAGCCATGGGTTTAAGGGCTGCCGGTGAAAACAGAGAGCACTACCCTGCAGGCCCTCACTTGGCTTCCTAGGATGTGGTGCTGGATTAGCTGCCATTCGCTGCCATTCCCCACAGTTGAAAAATCCTAAGGCTCTCTCGTGTTCCATCATCTCAGGGCTGGAGAATTTGGCTGGACTGCTGGCTCTGACACCTGGATTCTGAATCCTGTAATGGCCCACACTTGGGGTCAGGAGGTACAGATAGAGGGACAGAAGGCAGCTTCTGCTCTCTACCGAGCCCCCGGAGAGACCGTTTCTAAGTCCGGAAGGTATGCCTATCTCATCTGGGAAGCTGCTAACAGAAAAGATTAACACCCCAGCCAGTATTTCTAACCCGCACCACGTATAACAGGAGAGACGGAGGGAGGAGTCTCCCCGAAGTCTCAGGAGATGGGGCTCCAAGCACTTCTCAGGAGCAGGCAGGCAGCTGTTCCTGAGGCTCCCCTGGCAGCCGGGGAGGAGAAGGCTGATCACGGGATGGGAGTTCGCCCAGCAAACCCCACGACGGGCGGTGCCTGGTCGGCAGAAGAAGAACGTGCGCGCCTGGAAGGCAAGGTCTGGGGAAGCTGCTCCCCCCCAGTCCAGCTAGCTCCTAAGGAAACTGTTTTGTGTTTTCTGTTTGCCAAAACAACAAAAACAATAACAACAACCTTTGCACATTGCTGGAACCTATTTGTCCTGAAGTCCTAACAGTAAACACGCGGCGACCAGTCCTCCAGATGCCAAGTGCTTCTGCTAATGAGCAGGGACTGACTGAGGAGGCCCGGCTGCTGTGAAAGCCCTGAGCCGCCTGGAGTCCTGTGACCGACGTTGAGGGGGGCTGCTGTGGAAAGGAGTCGCGTTTGCTCACTTCATCCTGCTCCTTCACCCCCGGGGCAACCCAGGAGTGTTATCATGGGTATCTCTCATTTGGGCGAGCTGCATTCCTTTCATCCCACAAGGGCCACTACTCTGGAGGGGAAAGCAAAGGCATCTCTGTAAGACTCATAAAACTCAGCATACAGAGTATTAAGAAACATACAGTTCGGTAAGTACATATCCACTCACATACACAAAAACACTTTACATCCTGTATAATGTAAGCACACAGACACCCATACGTATTTGTGGTCTGGGTATCAACAAGAGCGAGGGAAGTCTGAGAACATGGGAATCGATAGTGTGGCTCAAACTCCATTAGGGCCTGTGTTTCTCCAGGCTGGTGTGAGGATGCGTCTTTGGTGTGGAGACGACTAGTGCCAGCACACGCACCACGCTCTCCTCTCACCTCCCTGTCGCTTCAAATCTGTCTCCCACATTGGCTGGGCGCTCTCCCAGTTGCATGAGGATTGTCACTGGTTGGCAAGGATTGGGAAATTTCAACTTCTGTTTGTTGTTTTCCTGGTATCTGTTGTTAGCCCCAAGTTAGAAAATATCCCCTGTAGTCCTTAGAGAGGTTCAGAAAGAAATCAAGAGTCTGGAAGAGCCCCAAAGGCGTGTTTAGGGGAAGTCTCAAGGAATTCCAGTAGTCGGGAGTTGAAGAGATTCTAATCTTGGAACCAAAACAGACCCCAAATATGTCAGAACCTTGTTCCAGGAAAAGAGCTTGGAAAAGGAAGCTTGTCAGGTAAAAATAAACTGATTTTCCCTGAATAATCTTGCACTTTGCCCAAATAAGAATGACCACACCTCCATTCTATGGCTGGGGCAAATCCAGATTCAGCCCAACTAGCTCAAAGGTTTGCTGAGTCAGTGGCGAGGCCGTAGGAAACCCCCTTGTTCCGAGCCCAGGGTCACACACGACTCTGGAATAGTTCTCCAAGAAAAAATACTTGGACGAAGACTGGGTGGAAAGGCTCTCTCCGTGATAGATAGGCTCCGTATAAAAAGACTCTGCATTTCGGGGATGACTTCCACAGTATAAAAATGTCTCAGAACAAAACCAAAAACAAACCCACCAGTGGCCCCCTGATTTTTCCTTTCTATCTTAGCGTAAGTTGCCAAAGTCAAGGTTTATGTATATTCTCCGCAGGCAAGGCCACTGGGACAGGGACTGTCACTGTCGGGCTCAGTGTTACAGTCTCAGAGCCCAGCACAGTGCTGGGGACATGACAGTTGCCCTTTATATGGTTCATATTTGTTGAATAAACAGGTAAGTCCTGCAGGGTGGGGGACCCCGGGGTCCTCTGTCAGCACTTGTCCTCTGATTGAAACAAAAAGATTATATCCAGTACCAGTGAAATTTAACTAAAAAATATAGGAGCCAAAGGTGAACTCTGTGAAGGGCAGCAAGATGTGAGGTAACAACCAGCAAGAGGCAGAAAAGTGAGTGAGAATTGCACTCAGGGGACACCCTGTCCACAGGCTCCCTCAGAGAGATTATAGGTAGAGCTGTCGTGGGCCAATTTCAATGCTTCTTACAGTTTCATAACACAGTAGATGACTAGCTGTATTAATCAGGAAGAAAGAATAAAGCAAAAAAAAAAAAAAAAAGTATACATGTACTCAGAAGAACCTTTAACAGTGAGCTTCATGAAGTCCAGTCTTTACTAAGTCGGCAAAACGTGATGGGGCAGATTCACCCCCATAGAGCGCAGAAAGCCTGGCCTCCTCTGGTCAGTGACAGCAGGGGCTAAGCCCAAGCTGGAGCAGAGCTGTTTCAGGGCTAGGGTCCCACTGTGGTAGGGACCAGGGAGGCCCCGTGGGAGACAGGGAGGCAACTGAGACCGAGAGCTGCTCAAAAAGGGTCTTGTGCTCTTGAGAGTGAAAATGGGAAGTCAAACTCTGGGCTCCGGTTCTTAAAACTGTGAAGTAACAGAGAAGTAACTAGAGCTTATAGTCAAGGGCAATTTTGAATGATTATATAGGGACAGGACCCTTACAGGCCACAGATAAGCTGTTCAACACTCTCCTAACTATTACCATGTATTTTTTCTTTTCTTAGCTATTAACACTTAGTTTGCCTGGGTTTTCCCTCTTTTCTTTTCTTTTTTTTTTTTTTAAGAGTATTTATTTATTTATGACAGAGAGAGACACAGTGAGAGAGGGAACACAAGCAGGGGGAGTGAGACAGGGAGAAGCAGGCTCCTCGCTGAGCAAGGAGCCTGATGCAGGGCTCCATCCCAGGACCCTGGGATCATGACCTGAACTGAAGGCAGATGCTTAACAACTGAGCCACCCAGGCACCCCTGGACTTCCCCCCTTGCGTTCCGGAGGTTCCAGAGTGAGAGGTCACTAGGGACTCCAAGAATCAGGTGGCAACACTGTGCTCAGAAACAGCAATGGAACAATGCTTGGGGAGCAGGACTCAAGCCTCTCTCAGCTTTGACCAAGGCTAGGAGACTACCACCTCTGCTACATTCCTCCCCTTGCCGCCCCCACCAACCTACCCCGTCCCTCACAAACACATAGAGCACACACTGACACAGAGCCCTTACACACACGCACACAGCCCTTATACATGCATCTTGAAACCTGTTCTTTCATGTGCATTCCAGGTACCTGACATACAGCAGTGCCCAAGGAATCTGTCAAATGTTGAATGACTGGATTAAAATATTAGGAAGTAGGGTATCTACTCCATGCTGTATTTGCTCCTACCAAGCCTCAACTCACCATAAAATATGTGGACACAACTTTTTTCCCACCTTTGATTCTCCATAAAGGCACTCTTTGAGAGTCAGGATGCATAGATAGTACGTTCTTTACACTTTGGTGACGAAGGTAAAAATAACTTACTTTCTCATTTTAAGATTGCAGATAGTCATCTTTCCTGGTTTTTTGTTTTGTTTTGTTTTGTTTTGAAGTAAACTCTATGCCCAGCATGGGGCTCGAAGTCACGACCCCAAGATCAAGAGTCACATGCTCTACCAACCTAGTCAGCTAGGTACCTGTCCTTTTAAAGATACTCTCTTCCTCAATCCCCATAATTACTCTTCAAATGTTGCTTCCCCAAACAGACGATTTCTTTGGAAATGTTTGTCTTGCCATTTCCCCAAATCTTGCTAATTTGCTGGGTTTGAAGCTCGTTCAAAAAAAACATTTTTTTTAATATATATCTGTCCCAACACCTCCTGCTGACACACGCCCAAAGGTGCTCAGCTTAAAAAGGGAGTGGTCTTCAAAAACATAAACTAGGTGTTCCCTGTTCAAATGAACACTTGACAGGTATTCTGACAGGGAATACTGGAACCTTTCCCTCAGCAGCTGTACAAAGGTTAAAACTTGTTCTTGGCAAACGAGTTTACACCGATGTATCCTACATGGATTGTCCCTTCTTGTGGTTCACTAAACTCTAATTGCAATCATGTTGGACCTAAGCTGCTTACCGTAATGTTTCATAATGAAAAGTGCACTCTCCAGAATTCAATACCCAGTAATGGCTTCTTTGATTTAGAGCATGATTATGGTAATAAAACCACTACACAAATGGACACATCTTCTTCAGTAGCTCATCTTTTTTTGGAGACAAAGGCAAGTTTTCATTCCTCCGACTGCTGAAGATCAAATTTAGTTTTAGACACTGTCAGCCATTCCCACTTCCTTTGATCCACTGTGGTATAAAATATCTTGGGGCTACAAATATGGCCACCCACCTTCCACACCGATGCTGTGTCATGATGATTCTTTTTGGGTACATTCATCATCGGTGGGGTTGAAGGGTATTTGGTTTTGCTTTGTTTGCTAAAAAATTTCATTTTACTGCAGAACTATATCATAACCTATAAGGAAACTGAGAAACTCACTCAGAATCCTTGAACCTTAAACACACTAACTGGTTTTCTTCCTCCTCGCTCTCATAGTCTTGACATCTGTTGGCATGCAAGTTGTCTCGCTCCCATGGTTCTCCATATCATTACGTCATCATAATGAATCATGATGGATTGGAGCACAAGGATCAGCCCTTCTGACACCTTCGCTGTGGCTCAGGAGCTGGCAGGACAACCCAACTGCCCAAGATTTTAGGGCTCTTTGATTTTTAAGGTATAGAACCAGAGACATTGCTTGAGGCACTTTCTGAAGAACATGCATAGCTTTTCCTGTGTTTTTGGGCCTCTAGGCACAGGAAGCCATTGCCTACACGAGGCTGATCCCGATCCTCTCTGTTTCATTTATCCAAAGTGGTTTCCATTCCAGAGCGTTCCATCCACTTCTTAGAGGCCTTCCCCAAACATTCCTGGCCAGAGGACTCTCCTCTGCCTCCCTTTCAACTTCAGGAGGTCCCATGATCTGCATCTCTCGGTGTCTCCCTTTGTTGCAAGACTGTCCATGTTTCACCCCCCTGACCGCACTCCTCTGTTCCTGGAGACAGGATTCCCCCTGAGCCTTCCCTGGAGTCCCCAGGGTATCTGATACACAGGAAGGACGAAGGCACATTTCTACAATGATCCAAACCATATTGTTGATTGATACAACTGTCCACTGGAAAATTAAGTAAGTGAAAGTAATGTAGAAAATGTGAAAGAGTAAAAGACATGACGGCATTAGTTCAAACGAGGGCAGGGACCCAGTCTCACCCGCATACGTTCCTTCACCTCTTGGTGTGTCCGTTTCCTCAGCCAAAAAGTCAAAATAATAACAGTACCTGCTTCACAGGGCTGTCATGAGGATTTAATGAGCTCATATTTGCGAAGCGCTGAGAACAGTGCCAGGCGTGCAGCAAATGCCACAGAGGCATTTGTTAAATGAAAATAAAAGTGAAATGACATCACACGGCCAAAATCTACCAGAGCCCCTGCCACAGGGTAGCTGCTCAGTCAAGGCGGAACTCAACCACCCTCTTTGTTTCATGACGCTTGGACCAGCCGGGCCTGGGAGGGAGCGGCTGATGGGATGGTGGGCTGCTCGGTGACAGCGCTTTCCAGGAGAGGAAGCCCTGGGGAACACAGCAGGCTCCGCGCTCTAGTTCAAGGGCCTGGGAAGGTACCAGGTTCTGCCACCAACTCGGTTCAGCTGGCGCACTCCCTGGGCAGGGACGTGTGGCTTTTCGGGTTAGCCGGAGGAGGAGCAGTTGCCGGGCACCCTGGCGCCCACAGGCGGTGGCTGCTGCGGCAGGCGAGGGGACAGCCCGGAGCTCCGCCCCCCGCCTCGCCGCCTGGAGTCGGCACGGAAAGTTACTGCGTGCTAACGTGGCAGGAACGACGGACAGCCCAGGGCTGCCAAGTGCTGAAATCCTGGGCTGCGTTTCTTACGCTCACAGGCACGGCTCTTCTGAGAATCTAGTCTCTACACGTCCCCTGTACATAACTGTATTCTTTCAGCAGTTACTATATTTTGGGGCAGAGGGAGGAGAGGGAGGAGAAAAAAGTTGGAGGGAGTGGCAGGAAGGCATGAGCCAAGATCCCACGTATGATTTTTTTTTTCCTGCCCTAAGATGCATGTATGTTCTCACCCACTGTATTGTGTACCGCGGAACTTTCATCTGACAGATTAAAAAACCAAAAACCAAAAAACAAAAAACAAAAAAACAAAACCAACAACCGAACTCCTCATCAAGTTCAATTCACCAGAGGCTTCCTTTTGTCTATTTAATCATTCATTTTTAGCAAACATTTCCTAAGCCCCAATGATCTGTCAGTTACCCAAGTGAGCCCTAGGAACCCGGAAGTCCAGGGTGGAGACAGTCACTACCACATGAAGGGCTGTTGGCCTAGGGGGGTGCCCGGTAGAGAACTGATTTCTGCCAGGTGGGAGAGCTGCCGGCACAGGCTTGCCAGGGAGTCTCCTTAGCCCAGAGCTTTGAAGAACGTCTCTGGCGAGGAGGTCACCAGGTGAACGAGTGGCCTAATTAGGCTGTGATGTCCATTTATCATCTTTGTCCCACACCTGCTTTTTCAAGTGATGCTTTAAATACAGAAACAGATGGTGGGTTGGGGAATCGTGTTGTATCAACAGTACATTCCCTGATTATGATCCCTATACTGGGATCATGGCGGAGAAATACCACATTTGTGGGAAATTCAACCTGAAAAGAGGTAAAGAGACACGTTTTCTTTATCTTTCATCCATATATATATATATATATATATATACACACACACACACACACATATACACACACACACAAGTATGTTTCTTTCTATATATGTGTGTACACATATGAGAATGATAGAGGACATTTGGGAGTTACTTGTGCAACGCTTGCAAAAGTCTGTAAGTTTGAAAATACACCAACATACATTAACATAACATTTTAAAGTATTTAAAAAATACTAAGTTTTAAATTTACCAAAATGACAATGCTTCTTCTTGCCATTATTCTGAAAAGGATCAGTGATAATGAGAACATACTTTGGTCAGGTGGATACAGCTACTGACCCAAGGCCCTGGGAGCTCTAAGGACTAAGGTGTCCTCTATGGTTCTCATTTCTGCACTTTCTTCCCTAAAGCCTTGAGATTTGTGGGGTGACAGGGTCAGGACAGTGGGGAAGCCCACAACAGGTGCAGTCTGTACAGCCCTCGGAGGGGAGGGGCTAACGGATGATGCTTGGCTCTCTGCTGGAAGGACTCTCCCCAACCTCGTCAAGAACCTAGAAGAAGCGGTGCCCCCAGGAGTGGGCAGTCTGCTTAGGAAGTATTTGGGAACTATCAGACAATTGTGTTGTATTTGCTTAAGATGCATTTTCAAAGGCAGAAAGCAAAATTTAATAATAATATTAGCAGCAGCTCAGATGGATCAGGTAGGTACTATATTCTTTGCTAACTACATGACACGGATATCTCATTGATTCCTCATCACATTTCTGTGAGGTGCAAAGTATATAAAATGAGTATTCTCATTTTATAGATGGAATAACTAAGGCCCAGCTAGTCAGTGGTGGAATTGGATAGAAGCGTGGGTTGCCTAGTCCCTGTACCCGGGCTCTTGCTCACAATATTACACTTCTATAGGCTCTGGTTACTACTGGACATGCAGAGGGACTATGAATTTCAAAGGACATGGAACAGGGAGGGAACAGGATGTTTAGTTGGGGTGGTGAGATTGCAGTGATTTTTTTTTTTTAAAGACTTTATTTATTTATTTGAGAGAGAGTGAGAGAGAGCATGAGAGGGGAGAAGATCAGAGGTAGAAGCAGACGCCCCGCGGAGCTGAGAGCCCGATGCGGGACTCGATCCCGGGACTCCGGGATCGTGAACTGAGCTGAAGGCAGTGGCTTAACTCACTGAGCCACCCAGGCGCCCAGTGATGTTTATTTTTATTTTGATCTTCTGTGTTATGTGTGTAATTAATAATTTTAAAAATTAACCAAAAAATTCGCCGTATTGATTGATAATTCCTGACCCAGCTGATGAAGGTTTTGATACATATACCTAAGAGAGAACCTTTACCACTAAATAAGTTAGCTTCTCTGTCCCTTGGTTTCTGTATCTGAAATAGGAGATAATGTCTGCTAACATTTCCCTGCTAAATACCTGCTCTCTGGTTGATATTCTGTTCATGGTGTGTGTAGGATATGGAGGGTGTGGAGACTAGGGAGTAGGAAAAGGTGGGGAGGAGTAGGAGGGGTGAAGGTTAAAAAGCTCTTTATAAAAAGGGCAGTTACTGCCTCTGCTTTCGGCTCAGGTCATGATCCTAGGGTCCTGGGATCGAGCCCCACATCGGGCTCTCTGCTCCCGCGGAGAGCCTGCTTCCTCCTCTCTCTCCCTGCCTGCCTCTCTTGCCTACTTGTGATCTCTGTCTGTCAGATAAATAAATAAAATCTTAAAAAAAAAAAAAAGGGCAGTTACTCACTGGTGGAATCAGGCATTATGCATGAGGCTGGGCTGGGCTTCCTACTCACAGGGTACTATCCAACATTGGAAGGAAACATCAGACCTCAATTAGGCACTCCCTCCCCTTATCTTCCTGCTTTTTTTCCTTCTCCTCTGCCTTCTTCTTTTTCTGGCCCAGAGGAAGTGGTGTTTTGTTATTTACACATTTTCTGGGATCGAGAAGACTGGGACTCAGACCAGAGAGCATGTGAGTAGCCTGAAGGCCTGAATATACCTTTTTGCATCCAGGGGCTCAACCCCTGACATCGTTGAACACTTTTGCCACATTTCTATTTGCTGCTTATACACAGATGATTTACTATTCACTGGAAATGCATCCACAAAAGGTTAAAAAAAAATCTGAAGTAAGCAAAGGGACATGCTACGCTGGCTAGAAACTATGTTGGTTGGTTTGTATTCTCTCCCTGGTCACCTTTCAGACAATCTGGATAGAAAGCAGACATTTCATCCGTGCATCACCCCTCTGGTTCAAAGATGCTTTTGAGAGAGCCAAGGGAATGATGATTTAATGCCGTCAAGTGCTTTGAGATCTCAGACAAAGAAGCTCTGTAAATACCGAGAATTACTGGGCATTATCGGCCCCAGCATCAGTCCCCTCAGTATTATAAGGGCTTGGAAAAATTAATGAAGAAATAGGTCCTGGCATACTGGCAGCAGCAATTGCTTCTGGAAAGATTAAGAGACCCTCTACATTGGGGAATGCAAGACTTGGTGGAAAACTTCCTTTCTTTCTTCTTCTTCTTCTTCTTTTTTTTTGGCAAATGGAAATCACCAAAGATGAAAACCCACTGCAGTATGAAAAAGAAAGAATTAAAGCCTTTAAAAAAAAACCATCTCCAGTGGGGAGAGGGCAAGCCATTGTGTGCGTGCACATACCTGCACGGGAGATGAGGAGAGAGACATTCAGAGAGACAGATGGGACTTCAGAAAAAAACCTATGCAAAGGGCTTTTGCTCATATGTTTATATTTGCTACAAAAATAAATCCTTTTTTAAAATTAAAAAAAAAACCCTATGCATTCTGTGTTGGTGAGGGTGTAATCACATACATTCCTGTTGGACACGTAAACTGGTAAATTCTCTGTGGAGGCCCACTTTGTAATATCCAATGACACGACAAATACACTTTGCCATTGTTCTAACAATTCCACATCTAGGAGTTTATCCTGCACATCGATCTGCATATGTGCAAACTGGTATATGCTGGACGATATTCACTGTAGCAGTTTGTATTAATGAAGCCTGAAAACAACTCAGAACTGATTAGGAGGGGATGAAATAACTGCTGGTGTACCCATAAGATGGAGCATCACACTATTGCTAAAAAGACTAAGGCAGCTTACATGCCCTCATGGAATTAGTTCTACGGAGGTAGTGGGAATCAAAAAAAATCCACGCGCAGAACAGCGTGTGTATGTCTACATGTATGTGCGTGTAGATGCCACTGTGTATCTTTGGATTCATGGTGCTCCTATATCCACAGAACAGATTATTTCTGCAAGACAGCATTAGAAAGTGGTCACTGGATAAAGGATAGGGCTTACCTCTATTTTATATCCTTTTTTTAAAAAGATTGATTGATTGATTGATTGATTGATTTGAGAGAGAGAGCATGTGTGCGCAAGCGGAGGGAGGGGCAGAGGCAGAGGGAGAGAGAATCCCAAGCCCACTCCTCACTGAGCACAGAGCCCTATGTAGGGTTCGATCCCACAGTCCTGAGATCATGAACTGAGCCAAAATCAAGAGTTACTCAACCGAGTAAGCTACCCAGGCACATTTACCTCTTTCTGAATACTGTATCATGTACCCATGTCACCTATTCAAAAATAAATAAACTAGTGTGTATGAAACCACTGATGAATGACAAAGTATACCTATGAACTTTGTACCATCTTCTGGGGGTGAAGCTGGATGAGGCGTGTCTTCAGAGCCCTCCTACACTCCTCTCAACACCAGGCTTCCCAGCCTCCAACTTCTCCAGTCGCCTACAGCTCAATTCAGGGTGAGTCAGCTTGGAGCCCGGGGCCTACTACCTCTCCCCACACCAGGAAATCCCTGATCTGGGGCAGATCTCTCAGACATAGATCAGGCTGAGCAGGGACCTTTCCTGTAGGACTGACACAGGAGATGATCCCTGAGGATTATGGCTCTGCCAAACATATTTGCTACAATTCTGACCAGTGATAATTTTGAGACTGTCTTGCGTATGTGCGCCTTTGTTGTTGTCGGTGGTGGTTGCAAGGAACAAAACCTAACTAAGCGAGGGGATGTTTATTTTAAGGATATTTGTGGAGTAGTAAGAACAGCACAGTTCTCATGGGAATCCAACAAGAAGAATGAAACAACTTCAGAAGAACAATGATGGGGCACTCTGGGGCCAGCACTGTGCTAAGTGCTTTGTGGCAGCAAGGGACCTCTCTCTCTCTCAGAGACGCTGCTTGTCTCTGTGTGTTTGCTTCTCTGTTCTGACAGCAGCTGGCGTATTCACTACCTGTTGGACTCCCTCACTGATTGCTCCCTTACTACAGCAGCTTCCACAGGGTCCTCTGAGGCATTCTACTCAAGGTTCCCTCTGCTTCTTATTTGCCTTCTAACTGCTTCCTCCTCTTCAGACATCCTGTTCAAATTCCCATGAGAGAGAACTTGAGAGGTCCTCCTTCCCCTGGAGGACAGCCACTTCTTGACCCGTGGGTTGCCTCTCCCAGATCAGGTCCCCAGGTGTTTTCATTCATCTGTGGTGAGGGCCACCAGGCCTCTTGCGGTTAGTCTTGTTCTTCACTCATCAATTTCCTTTTCGAAGAACTGACCTTAAGCCAACCAGTGGGATACTGGGGATCCAGCACCAACAGCGCCATGCCTTTGCTCTCAGTGGACTTGCCTTCTACCTCCTTTACCTGCCATGATGGGTGTGGCAGACTTTCTGGCCTGTCCGGTTTGGAGACAATGGCCCATTACTGACCACTCAGCTCTTGCCTCAGTTCCCCAGTCACCGCCTCTTGTTCTCTGCATTCATGTCCTTTCCTGGCTATCCATCTACCCCTGGAAACTGGGGGTGTGCCTTGCCCCAGTGTACTAGGGAGTCTGTGGTGACCACACAGATGGCCTCCACAGCTGGGTGGAGAGTGATGGGAGGGAGATCTGGTGGGCACTACTCAGAGGCCCTGTGGGTCAGCTGCCTGGGGCTGTCAAGTTCCAGCCAAAAACAATGAGCTTGCTAACTATGGTGCCGCAATTTGTCAGTGAATACCCAAGCTTTTATCCCCTTTTCATTCTTTCTCCCTGTTGTCAAAGGTAAACTGCTTGAAAGGATTGCAGGCCTTGTCAAAGGTATCAAGGGCCTGAACCAATCTTTTCTAGGCTTGTCTTCTACATTCTTCAAACTCCTAGCGATCTTTCAAAACCTAGCTCCAGGCGCTTCTCTCCTTGGTGAATTCTTCCCTAAATTCTCAGACGTGCCCTCATTTGGGCTACTTTTGTACCTGGTGTGCAATTTTGTTGTTGCCCTTATCATGCTGTACTGCAAATATTTATTTAGACGTATGTTTTCTTTACTGGAGTATAAACTCAAGAAGGGCAGGGACCACGTGTCGATAATTTATTCATTTACTTTTAATTAAAAAAAAAAAGATTTATCTATTTATTTTAGAGAGCGCAGGAGCAGGAGAGGCGAGGGGAGAGGGAGAGAAAGAATCTCAAGCAGAATCTGTGATGAGTGCAGAGCCTGACTCGGGGGTCGATCTCACAGCCCTGAGATCATGACCTGAGCTGAAACCAAGAGTCAGACGCTTAACCGACTATGCCACTCAGGCGCCTCTTATTTATTTTTAATCCAAACAACTGATTTTAGAATAATTTCTGATTGGTAGAAAAGTTGCAAAAAAGTGGAATTCTCACAGTTTCCTCTATTGTTAACATCCTGCTTCACTGTAGTGTGTTTGTTACAACTAACATGGTATGTTCACTCTTAACTAAATGAACTAAAGTTCATTCAGACTTCAGTCGTTTTTTTCCTTAATGTCTTTTTCCTGTCCCCAGAATGCCCTTCAGGTACCACATTACAGTTAGTGGGCATGTCTCCTTAGCCGCCTCCTGTCTGTGACAGTTTCTTGAACTTGCCTTGTTTTTGATGACTTTGACAGTTTTGAGGCATACTGATCAGGTATATTGTAGACTATTGGGTTTATCTGATGTTTTTTTCTCATGGCTAGACAGGGAATTGTTTATTTTTAAACACCAGCCTTGAGCTGACTACCTAGCATGCACCACCTAGTGTAGACCAGGTTATGGAACTGAATTGAGTTCAAGTATTTCTTTGGCACCTCCTATATAAATAGAACCCTGACTGATGCTTTAGGAGAGATGAAGTGTGGAACTCTAGTCCTATAAAGATCGTCCACATAGCTGAATAATAAAAGACAGCATGCGACCAAGTGTTAAGTAAGAGGAACAGAGAGGAATGACCTATGGGAGCTCAGGAGACGGACTAATTAGTAAGAGTGGGTGCAGTTAGCAAGATCGATGTGAAACAAGGGATTAGAAAAGTAGGGAGGATTTAGAGAGGCTTTTTTCAGTTCTCAAGTCCACCGTGCTCCTTCCTGCCTTCGGGTCTGCTCACATGCTGAGCCCAAAGACTGGGAGACATGTCCCACCCTTCTTTCCCTCATGGCTGGCAACTTCTCATCATTTGGGTGTAGGGCTGAATTTGTACTTCATGGAGGACATTATCCAAAATGGGTTCCACTTGCCACTCTCTCCAGAGACCTTGTCTGTTTTCTTTACATCTTTTCTCAATGTTTATAGTGATTGATTATTTCTTTATTGTCAGTCTCCCTCCGTGGAGTCTAAGCATCTTGAGGAAAAGTATTGAATTTTCATTTACTCTGGCAGAACACATTACCCGGCAGCACCAAGTGATACTCAAATTATCTTGTTGAACGAATAAAAGGGTTGGTGTTGGATGAGCCTGACAAGGCAAAGGACAAGAAAACATGTGATAGGCACTGGAATGGAGCAAGAGTGAACTGGTAGGCACATGGGATGCTGCCAGGTCATTCATAAGACTGATCACAATGGTGTCAGGTGATCCCATATGGGGTGGCATCATTTGGGCAAAGGCCAGCAATGTTCTAGGTGTGGGCTGCACAGAGGTAGAGGCTGTCCAGTAGTTTTCCACCTCAGGAAGGGCAACAAGGGTTCATAGGACAAAGAATGGGGGATAAGGAATAACTAGAGCCAGGGGAAGGGCGGGGGCTGGAGGAATGTCTGCATAAATTGAGAATGTCTCCCATGAATGATAACAACACAGGCATTCTTGAGAGGCCAGGAGGTACCCCGTTTAACATCTCTGGTGTTGGCACAAACCTGAGGAGAATAAAAAGAGCACTCTGGATAAAATGGAAGATGGAGACTCATGATTTTGCGATAGGGTTTCATACTAGGAAAGGACAGCCATCTTCGGACGTGTGAGAAAATCTGGAACAATGCAACAGTGAGCTTCTGGGCTCAGAATGGAGAGGACCCCACAGAAATCTTTATTTTCCACCATCTTTCCCACACGGTCACAAAGAACAGAATCAATGTATATACTGCCTACCTTGAAAAGTTTGTATTTTCCCATCCACATTCAATTTTAAAACACCGACCAAAAGGGGCAGCGTTGCATACAGGTTCTACCTGGAACAACCCCAGTGGGAAAAGGCCTGGAAAACATGCGGCAGAGAAACTCTGAGAGTTGAGAGTGTGATTTAAAAACAAAAAACATGGGACGCCTGGGTGGCTCAGTTGGTTGGCGGACTGCAGTCCATCCAACTGAGATCATGGCTCAGGTCATGATCCCGGAGTCCTGGAATCGAGTCCTGCATCGGGCTCCCAGCTCCTCAGGGAGTCTGCTTCTCCCTCTGATCTTCTCCTCGCTCATGCTCTCTCTCAAATTAAAAAAAAAAAAAAATCTTAAAAAAAATAAAAATAAAAACAAAAAACATGGGACGTGTTGTCTTTGTGTACCCATATTAATAATTATGATGGTTGAACTCTGCTTTTTTTTCATCCAACCTAAGTAACAGCTTTGAAAAAGAAAGATAACCATGACTGTGTACATGGGAGTCCGGAGGGATGGTCTGTGACAAGAACTCCCTAGGTGCCCCGGAAGGCCAACAACATAGTCCAGCTGACCTTTCTCTGATGAGGCCGGGGTGGGCAGAGGAAGGGATAAAGAATGATTGCTCTTCTATGTTGGAAGGTCAGAACATGAGATCAGGTCACGAGAACAGGAGCAGGTCTGTTAATTCAAAAACATAGCCTTGGAACTCCCAGAAGGTAAGTGGATGAGTTCTGTTCACTAACTTAGAACTCCAAAATCCTTCTCTCTTCTGGACCTTCTTAGATTAGAGCTATAAAGGACAATATTGGCCTATGTAATCTCTTCATTTGAGAAGGAAGGAACCTGATGTCTCGAGGACATCATAACTTGCCCAGAGTCACCTTGGTAGACAGCTCTTGAGCCAGGACAAGACCTTCTAACCCAGCTTCCTTTCGCAGCCCGTCTGAGGACTGACTACAAAATTGGCTCCAATTGCACATTTTGATCTTCACTTTCCATTTATTTGAACATATGAACGCTGTTCACCATATTTCCCCCCCACACATTACTTTTGCAACAACCATGAGGCGGCCAGGGGGGAAAAAAAAAGACCACGCACATTCCCATTCATTGTAATGAAATGCACACCAGGTATCTGACCTAGACTCCTACCTCCCTGCCAATCTCTAGCTCATATAAATTCATTTCTCTAACAGAAAATAGGTGTCCACGTTGCAGATGGAAAGTAATTTCCCTGCAAATATTACCAGAGAGGTTATTAGCGCTACTTGACAGTTTTATCATTGCTTTTGTTTCAAGCTAAGGTGAGGAAATCTACATTTGCCAGGTAGCATGGTGAAAAAAAAAATGTAGATCTTTAAACTTTGTGTTAGTTTTAGCATCAGAGGGAAAAGGAAGAAACAAAGAACGAATGTGTTGGCTGCAGGCTGAGTACGTAGGTCTCAGCATTTCAACGGATCCTGGCTTTCCTCCTTCCTTTCCACCCACAATTTTCCGGTCCTGAAACATCAGAGTGGGTTGGAGGGAACTACTCGGCCTGAGCAGCCAGCTCAGAGGGGGGCACCTGAGTGACTCTGCAGGACCTGCTGGTAAACACCACTTATCTGGTAAGCCAACTGGGAGCAAGGTAACTTGTTTTACTCTTCTCTGGATTTAATTGAAGGTTGTTATGCTTTTATAAGAACCCTATCATCTAAACATTTCACATTTAGATAAGGAAACTACACAACAAAAAGACAACCAAAAGAGTATTTCAATAATAGCCACTTACGGGTATTTCATTAATAGCTGTTTATATGATAGGGGCTACATTAATTCACGTTTTATTGGCTATGTATTTTCTAAAGGGTCAGACAGTCTTGCATATAGGATTGCCAGAAAAAATACAGAATATCTGGTTAAGTTTAAATTAAAAATAAATAACTCTTAAATGTAAGTGTGCTCTAGACATCGCATGGGACCTACTTTTATTCTTGTCAATCACACGGGGTCCATTAACCAGCCAGTTTATTTATTATCCAGATTCCCTGCCTCGTTCTTTTTTGACCTTTCAGTGGCTTGATTTTAGGACCCCCTAATAGAGGATGGACAGAGAAATATAATTCGACCACATTGGGTGTCCTACTTACCATCAACTGGGACACATGTTTGAGTAGGGGAGGAATTTAATATACTGGGTTGAAGATAGTGATTATCTGCATTTTCCCTATTACCATATAGACAGAACTAGCTACAAACTGATGTTTTTGAGTTCAGATCTTATAGGCCAGTGAAATGTAAAAAGAAAAGGAAAAGAAATTGTGACATTGTGGAAGATAAATATATTGTTGCCAAGTTTAAATCTGATCAAATAAAAATGTTAAAAATACTACCACTGCCATCTTCAATGATCATTAGTTCATTAAGGAAAGTGACATTTGAATATCCCCAAAGTAGGAAGGACACTCTCTTAGAATGAAGAGCAATGCTTCTTAAATAAAGTTGGTGGCCTTCCAATGTACAGCCCTGGGTTTTGTGAAAACTCTGCGATGTCGGCCTGGTTCTGGAATCTGGGAACACCCAGCCCAGGTTAGGCTATAGCAGCCCCTATGAAAGGACAGGACCAATATCACCCGCCCTCCAGGCTTGTGCTGCTAGGAGTGAACCACAGGGCACATTCTTTCTTCTTCTTCTTCTTTTTTTTTTTTTTTTAAATTTAAGATTTTATTTATTTATTTGACAGAGAGAGACACAGCGAGAAAGGGAACAAGCAGAGAGAGAGGGAGAAGCAGGCTTCCAGGAGAGCAGAGAGCCTGATGCAGGTCTCAATCCCATGACCCTGGGATCATGACCTGAGCAGAAGGCAGAAACTTGACTGAGCCACCCAGGCACCCCACAGAGCACTCTCAGGGAAAGGAAATGGAAGGTGAGCACAGCCAGCTCAAACTGTGATGACTTGAAGTTACTCTCTCATTTAAGCATTTTATTTCCGAGAAGCATATTATTTGTGTGGAAGTATTACACAACTTTTCTCAGATCATGAAGCATTTCCTCCACTTAAACTACATAGAAAACCTTTCCCTAAGCTTTTCTAAACTTCCTTGGGCTCACAGCCTGAGCTCTCTACTCTTCTTCCTCTCTATCTCTATAAAATGAATGCTTCAGGAATTGAATAATATGACATTGAACTGAAGAAGCCCCTTCGTCAGAGTCCAGAGGTCTTTGAGACGACAGGTAATTAAGCCTCCTGGCTCTTGTGAACTGGTAGAATGTGTGACTCCGGCCAAGAAGAGTTGGATATTTGCCAAAAGGCAGGTGCAATGCTGGGAGACCAAGTCCCCAAGTTCAGACTTTCTATCATCCTTCCCATTATACACAAGGGAAAACGCTGGTGTGAAAGCAGAGAATTGCCCAAAATTAACAGAGTCACTAACAGAAATTAAAATCAACTGCCCAACCCAAGCCTTGTATCTAGTTTCTTCTATCCTTCTCTTGCTCAAGAAACACATATAAAGACTTTTTACCAAGAGAACGTTAAATAGGCTGAAATCCAGTTTCATATGCCAAAGAGAGATTCAAAACAATATTTACCAGTGATCTCTAAGTATCCTTTCCTTCACCCGGAGGCCACGTGAGGTGGGAAATTCAATGTCCTTTTCTTTGAAAATGGGCTCTTTGAAGCAAAGAATTAGTCATTAAACACAATCCTACTCACACACACAAACACTTTAAAATATATGTTAGAATGTGCTTAAAGAAATATGAAGACTACTCTAACTTTTAAAATATTTTGATATAATTTTATGTGTCTTTTCCAGTCATAGGGTTATTTGGTGTCTTTTGATTCTGTTAAGTACCCAGTTTTTTTTCCACTTTTTAAATGTAATATTGTTATATATGTATCTCTCATATTGTTATAACTATCCATAACTTTATTTTAAAGGACATATCATATGAATCATATGAAAATAAATTTTTATCCCCCAACTTTTAACAAGTGATTATCTCCACATTAGGGCAATGGCAGACAGTTTTGTTTTTTTTTTGTTTTTTTTTGTTTTTTTTTTATTTATTTGACAGAGAGAGATCACAAGTAGGCAGAAAGGCAGGCAGAGAGAGAGAAAGGAGGAAGCAGGCTCCCTGCCGAGCAGAGAGCCCCATGCGGGACTCGATCCCAGGACTCCGAGATCATGACCTGAGCCGAAGGCAGAGAGGCCTAACCCACTGAGCCACCCAGGTGTCCCTGTTTTTTTTTTTTTTTTACATTCTATTTTTCTGTAATGATGGTGTTTTCAAATGTAATTATTTATTACTTTTATAATAAGTAAAAAAAAAATACAAAGATAGGAAACACCTACACTCCCACTAAAAATTACTTCATCCTGAATTTTTAGGAGGCCACTTAACATCATCTCCCAATTGTACCTTCTCATAGTCCTATCCCAGACCTGCCTGAGAGATTCCCCAGGACCACTTGGGGATCCCAAATATTTGCATTTCTGAGAGACGCAGTTCTACTTTTTCTTCTTTTTTTTAATTTCCTAAATCCCACATTTTCTGTAATTACTGAAGCTCAGGTATTTTCCCCTCAGTCCTATTTAATACAGGCTTGTTTTCAGTTCTCTCCTTGTGTTGTTTGCCTTACTAATTCTGATGTGATTATTTTCTCAGGCGCCACTGAAGAGAAGAGAGCGATTTTGGCTTTGATTCCACGGTGATGTTTCACAGAGCGTCAACTCTTGTTCCAGGTACTAGATAAATATCTCACTCACTAATTTCTCGCTGTCTCTAAGCCATGACCATTTTGGTTAGAAGTCTGGAGCCCTTCAGACACAGTTTGCCTCCTACACAACATGTAAGCTAATGAAACTCATAAAGTGAGGCCGGGCCCTCTGCCTCACTTTAATGGCTTCTGTCACCTGAGGGCCAAGCTGCCACCACCATGACTCTGCACTTTGAGGGGCTGCCTCAGGGCAACAGCAAGAATGTAAATGACCAGGAACCTCAAATTGCAATTTAAAGATAACTGTTAGGTTATACTCTTCCCGCAGGCTTCTCTTCCTCACCAAAAAGTTTGAGAATAATGTGCTATTTTTACTTATTTTCAGTGGAAAGAATATTAAACCTTAGGGTGATGGTGGATTATTGCTGAATTACGTGTTTTAATCTGACTAGAATAAATTATAGATTTTTATTGGAGGGAAGAAAAGGGAGCTCCAAATCTGCCCCCTCCCCCGAAAGAGTAAAAAAAGTTAGATTTTCCTAGTTCCTGGGTTCTAGGTATAAAGAAAAAGATAGCCACAATTAATAACGATAATTAAACTGTAGGAAATTGTAATCCTTAAAAAGGTGTTTCTGGATAGATTTCAAATACATTTGCCTCTATTGACTGAAAATATGTTTTCTGCAATCAGAATGCAACTCTGACACTTAAAGGAGAAAGAACACTTTGAAGGGCTTTCCAAAGGACATGCAAAGGACCGCGATACTTTCATCCAAGGATGCTGTGTGGCATCACGGAAATGGATCAGAGACTCAGCCCTCCATTTCCTCTGGAACAGAAACATACTGAAGATTGTTTGGGTACATGAGTTACGCAAAGTACACACTGCATGTTGCTTTTAATTTCAACAGAACAAAGCAAGACCTTGGACTTGGCTGGAGATGGATCCTGAACCTTTTCATCTTCCATCCTCTGGAAGTCAACACCAGACAAGAGTGATGGCCCTTTAGTTTCCTCTCCTTTCAGATTTCGTTCACTCAGAGGTTGTGGTGGTGGTGGCAATAGTAGTGATGGGGTTTGCTGCCCTAGAAGTTACCATTTTAAAACACCAAAATATGTTGTTTAGATTAAACATGCCCTCTATTTCTCAAATGAACTCCTTGGAGAAGTGTGTTCTTTGCATGTCCAGGTGTGGTCTATAAGAAGAGGGCTGGAGAAGCTCACCCAGGTCCTTCCAGGGACTGTTCCTTCTCTTCATATAGAAAACCCATGCTCTCGTCCTTTTCAGCTCTATCTTACCAGGCTTGCAAGAAGAGGTGAAAGGAACCCTATCTCACCACCTCCAGAATGGTGTTGAGGAAGGGTGTTCATACTCCCTGGTTTTACTTGGAGTAAGTGTGGGAGAAAGGAAAAAAGAGAAAGGGAAACTAAACCTGGAGAAAGAAGAAGAGAGGAAAATAGCTATCCACCCCCTCCCCCAGAACACCCACATAAGTTTTCATCATAGGACGCTACTAATTTGTTAATAATTTTCTTGATAATGGACATTTAGGGTGCACTTAAATTAATGTTTTCTGTGTATGCATAAATCTTAGCATTTCAAATCATTTCTTTAGGATAGTCTAACAGAAGGAGAAATACCAGGTCAAAGAGTCTAATCATTTTTCAGGTCTTTAATACATAGTACCAGGAAGGTTGTACTAATTTATATTAACACAGTATATCAGTGTCTTCTTGAAGCTCTCACTGCATTGATTAATGGTATTTAAAAAATCTTCACTATTTTATTAGGTCCCTATTATTTCACTTTGTATTCAGTGGTGAGGCTAAAAATTGTTTACTGTATAATTAGCTATTTATATTTTCTCATCTATGAATTGTCAGTTCATGACTTTGTCTCTTGCTCATTGATTTACAGTAACACTTTATAAATAAAGGTTATTTACTTTCTTTTTTTGTCTCAATTTTGTCTCAATTTCTTGTCTCAATTTTGGGAAAAATATGTTTTCTAACTAATTTGCCTTTTGTCCTCTAATTTTGCTATGATTATTTTTGACATACAGACATTTTATATTTCTCTATATTTCAACTTTACTGACCCTTTACTAAGTGATTTCTTCCACTGCTTTAAAGTACTGAAAATCTACACCCACCTAGACCAGATAAATATGCAGAAATATATTCCTTTAGTTATTTAATTAACTTTTCAAAAATAACATTTCTTTAATCTACCTAGAATTTGTTATGGTATGAGAAAAAAATAATTATTTTCCTAATAAGCTAGCAATTACCATGGTACCACTTGCTGACTACTCTTCCCCACTGTTTTTATATGTATTCCATATATACATATTTCAGGCTATTCTTACACATGCAAGATTATATTTGTGGGGTTTCTACTGATTTCTTTTTTTAAAAAAAGATTTTATTTATTTATTTGACAGAGAGACACAGTGAGAGAGGGAACACAAGTAGTGGGGGGGTTAGTGAGAGAGGAAGAAGCAGGCTTCCTGCTGAGCAGGGAGCCCCATGTGGGACTCGATCTCAGGACCCCAGGATCATGACCTGAGCCAAAGACAAATGCTTTATGACTGAGCCACCAGGTGCCTGTCTTTGCCAATTCTTTTACCAGTAGTTTCATCACCCCTAATTTTTTTTATAAGTTCTTTTAGTTCTTTTTTTTAAAGATAATTTATTTATTTATTTATTTAACAGAGAGAGAGAGAGAGATCACAAGTAGGCAGAGAGGCAGGCAGAGAAAAGGGGAAGCAGGCTCCCTGCCAAGCAGAAAGCCCGATGCAGGGCTCGATCCCAGGACCCTCAGATCATAACCTAAGCCAAAGGCAGAGGCTTAACCCACTGAGCCACCCAGGCACCCCTAGAAGTTCTTTTAGTTTTTATACTGAATTCCTTCAACTTAAAAGGTGGCCAAGATGATGTAAAAGAAAACTGTTTAAAGGGAACGTCTGCCTTCAAAGTTTCAGGTCTTAGGTGAAAAAGAGTGTGTTAGTTCTTCCTGTGTCTATGAAGGATGGGGCATATGGTATGACACAGAAAATCAGAAAGGATCTTCTTGTTTTCTTGATAGTCATGGGAACAGTAAAAAAAAAAAAAAAAAAAAAATTATATATCTTTTTGTTCATCTCAAGCAAAGAAAACTTCCAGTGAGGAGATTAAGACATTTCATGCTAGAAGATCATCTCTGCTTGGGCTTCTGGGGCACCGGTAAAGATTTCAACCATAGATCTGAGGAATATTGCCAGAAACAGTCATAAAATGATAAATGAGGGAAAACCTGAATTACATTGGTCCTACTAGGGTTCAACAAGGGATGTGCCAAATAATTTTGTTTTGTTTTGAAGGCTTGTTAACAGTGAAATCTTAGGGTGTTGGGGTTTTAGGTGACCTTTTCCTTTCTTTTTAAAAAAATGTAATTGTGTTTCCACCCCCACCCCCTGCCAAACTGCATAGGTTTTTTTTTCCCCCCTTAATAATGGTCTGTTAATTAACTTCTGGAACACAGTATTGGGAGCTTTAGTTCCAAGAAGTGCAATGGTACAAAAAGTGGATTTTCTATTTCTTCCTCTCTTTTCCTTAATAGACACAGCAACACTAAAATTCATCTCATTAGAAGAGATTTTGTGAAAATGAGACAGGACATCTCTAAACCAAGTGCTTTTCCTCTGTATAAGATTTAACCTAAACTGAAGTTGGGGACTGGAAGGAGGTATGAAAAAATTATTTTTTAAAATTTCTATTTCTAAAGCTAATAAAAATTCTTTTACGGGAGGTTTTTCTTTCTTTCTTTTTTCTTTTTTCACTTGACAACCAGAGATTGATACATCTTGCATGTTAAAAAGTAGAGGACTATAAGTAAGTGCTCACTGGAGAGAATTTTTTTCCTCTGTAAATTCCCTTTTTGTGATACACTTGGTGTTATTTTACTTCTTGAAAATTCCCATTTTTTCTTTAACGGTCTCTACTCTCCTGTTTTCTTAGCTCTTCTTAATTGTTCTGCTTTTCAATAGTAGATAATTCTCTCTGGCTGACCAGCAGTGGAGAGGATCAGAGTCATGGACAATATACTGTATCTGGTTTAGTCTGGCTCCAGAAAAGCTAAACTGTGCCTCATCCTCGAATTAGTTACTTTAAGTATAAGTGATAATCAGCCTCTGTGGCAATGATTTCATCATACTAAGCGCCTGAAAACACCTGCTGTAGTTTTTTCCCCTCCCCACCCAAGCAAGTTTATCTTTGCTCTCAAACCATCAGCGGCTTTGTATTTCTTTTCCATGCCACATTGAAAAGAAATAAAAATCAAGGGCTGTACATATCACTTAAACGCATAAACAATTATGTCATAGCCCATTTCCCTCTTAAGCCTTTCATGCTTGTTTTCCTGTCCTAGAATAACAGTTAAAAGTCATCAAAGTGCCTACAGTACCAGCAGCCCTTTGTGTCGGGGGTAGGGGGAGACCTGCAGACGTCACATCTTTGTTCTACGATGGATGTCCATGTAATTTCTTGGAACAAGGCTTCCAGCGGATAACCCAGTGAGATGGAGGAAACTTCCTTCCACTCAGATACTGTCAGGGCCAATGTGCCTTTCAGGATATTGTCTGTGAGATTCTGAACATTGAAACTGTAAAAAAAATTGAGCTGGACAGATCCTTGCCTCCACTTTTTCTGCTAAATATAGACAGGCCGTCATCAGCTTGCACAGGCAATTTCCAGCTACAGCTCCTCAGGAAGGGAGGCAGGCACAGGGGCTCATGTCTTGGGCAGTTGAACTGCATACAGAGGAGTGGACCCTGACTCAGAGATCGTGAGGTGCAAAGGAAGGGGGCAGAAAGGAAACAGGAGGAAGGCAGCTTAGCTTTGGTTAGATATGATGGCACACTGGGGGATCTGTAGCAGATGATGGTATTGGCTCTCACGAAGCATCCATGAATCTAAAGAAAAGGTATGCAGAAGGAGCCCTACCCCAGAGTCTGTACTCAGTGTTCCCCTCCACCACCACTTTGGGAAAGAGTATGGTACAGTGGCAAGAGTCTATGAGATACACATTCCAACAATCCTGAGTTTGGATCCCGTGCCACCTTAACCTAATCCTGTGTTTGATTTGGAGTTACTTA
This sequence comes from Mellivora capensis, assembly GCA_004024625.1. Taxonomy (NCBI): domain Eukaryota; kingdom Metazoa; phylum Chordata; class Mammalia; order Carnivora; family Mustelidae; genus Mellivora; species Mellivora capensis. Next base: position 76,788 of record PISX010007060.1, read on the forward strand.
AATTCTCTGAGCCTCAGGGTGCTTATACATAAAAGGTAGATAAAATAATATCTCTCTCACAGGATTATTAGGATGACTATTAGGATTGAGGTACATGGTGCTACTAAGTACTCACCTTTTCTTGGTGTCCTCCTTCTCTCCTCCCCCTTTTGAAAAAGATGTTATTTATTTATTTGAGAGAGAGAGATAGTGAAAGAGAGCATGAGCACGGGATTAGGGGGGAGGGGCAGAGGGAGAGGGAGAAGCAGAGAATTGATCTCCCTGCTGAGCAGGGATCCCGATGCCAGGTCCCATCCCAGGACCCCAGGATCACGCCCTGAGCTGAAGGCAGATGCTTAACTGACTGAGCCACCCAGGTGCCCCTCCTTATCCCCTTTTACGCAAATCATTTAAGCTCCCCTGGAGTCCACTTGTTTCTCTCTTAGCAAGCCCTATTTGTTGTACCTCTAAAATATAACCAGAATTTACCCACTTCTATTTCCACTTCTACCAGACCAGTACAAGCCACTGTCATCTCTTGGCAGGCCATTGCAATATCTTCCTGACTAGTTTCTCTCCCTCTTTTTTTTTTTTAACTTAAAGATATTTATTTATTTATTTATGAGAGAGAGTGAGAGAGCAAGCTGGCCGGGGGAGAGGCAGAGGGAGAGAGAGGATCTCAAGCCCTCTCCATACTGATCGCAGCAAGGAGTCCGAGGCAGGGCTTGATCTCTTGACCCTGAGATCCGGACCCAAGGTGAAATCCAGAGTCGGCTGCATAACCCGCTGCATCACCGCCCATGCGCCCACCTCCCTCTGTTTTTAAACCGTGTATAATCTGTCCTCATAGCAGGTAGAGAGCACTTTTTCAAAAAGTAAGTTAAATCACACTACTCCCCTATCTAAAACCCTCCAAGTGGCTTCTTACTGCACTGAGAATAAAATCCAAGCTTTCACCACAGGCTTTGATGCTTCATGTGATCTAGGCCTTGCTTATCTTTTTCTTCTTTAACTCCATCTGCTATCACTTTCTTCTTCTATTAATATTTTCCAACCGTACTGGCCTAATTTCACTTTCCAGAACACATCAAGTTTATTTCTACCTTGGGGACTTTGCTTTTGCTGTTTCCATAGCTTGGACAAAGTTTCTTCCAGATTCTGCCGTGGTTGAAACCTTTCCAACAGTTCGCCCAAATGGTCCCTCCTAAAACTTGTCTTCCCTGACCTAGTGTCTCTATCTTAGCCTACTTTATTTTCTTCATAGCACTTGTCACTACCTAAAATTATTTCAAATTTTGCTAGTCTGTTTTCCCCATGGGAATGTAAATTCCATTAAAGTAGGGGACTGTATTTATTACCCCCTGAATAAGCTTAGAACAGTGTAGGTACTCAGAAATCACTTGGTGAATGAATTCTGAATGAATAGGTAAAATAAGGTAATAATATCTTCCTGAAAGTTTGGGACTGGATTTGAAAATCTTCCCATGTCCTTTCCATTTCTAAAGGTTCTATGATTGCTTGAACAGAAAGTCTGAATCCCAGAATAATTTCATAGAAATGCAGTTAGAAAATTTTCAAATGCTCAACATAGAAAAAATTGTATTAGGTTTACCAGATTGAGGCACTCGGTATCTGTTTTAATGAAGAAAAAATAAGAAGGACTTATAATTCGCATGTGAAGTATCTGTATATAAAGGGATCCTTTTAAACTATTTAAAAGTTGGGTTCCTTTAAGCAGCATTTAGATTTTCTGAGCATTTCCATCTACAGTTGGCTTAGCACAACCTTTCTTCACAGATCTTGAAAGGGAATATGGTTCCACAGCACAACACATCTGCTGAAAGAAATGGCTCAGGTAAGCTCAGGCTGTGCGACTTGGCTGTTGGTCAGCTCAGGGCAGGGCTCACCCCACTGTGCTCTGTACAGGTCAGCCCACTTTCGGGGCTGCGTTGTAAGAGGGACACTGTGCAAACCGGCTCACATCCTAGGGAAGGAACTGGAAACCGTGTTCGGGGAAGAACATGGGCAGACCTAACTGAAAGGAGTGGGGTCTGGGGAAGCAGGGATTGCAAAGGCTGATAGTTGTCAAATATTTGAAGGTTTCTCATGAAAAGGCAGATTCTGTGCTGCACGTGCCACGGGACAAATCTAGAACCAATTAATAGGAGCTACCAAGAAGCAGATTTTGCCTCAATGAATGGAGAGGATGTCTAACAGTCTGGCCTCATACAGAATCAAATGCCTACCTGGAGATATAACGAGCAGGTACAATCACTGGATGTCTAAATTTGGGGCAGGTGGAGGAGCAAGGACCCCTCACTGGACGTGGGTAACCTGTGCACTTCTCCAAGCTCTCGCAGAATTCTTTTTTTTTTTTTTTATGATTTTATCTATTTATTTGACAGACAGAGATCACAAGTAGGCAGAGAGGCAGGCAGAGAGGAAGGGAAGCAGGCTCCTCGCCGAGCACAGAGCCCGATGCGGGGCTCGATCCCAGGACTCCGGGATCATGACCTGAGCCAAAGGCAGAGGCCTCAACCCACTGAGCCACCCAGGTGCCCCCAGAATTCTTTTCACACATTCTAGCCTGGCTTGTGGCAACTAATACTATGTGATTTGCATCTCATAGCGTTCTTTCTAATAAATAACATATGGGATATGATGAGTGCTGGTGAAGTAACGGCCCAGGCCCAGAAAACTTGCACTTTTGGAAGTCAACTTAGAATCTCATAGATCCACGATTTTATATTGTGACCTGGAAGCAAGTTACTGGCTATTTCCTGCCCAGGAGACTTCTTATCGGCAAGGCTGAAAGCAGGCTACTACTCTTCTACTCTTCTTGGTGAACGGCAGGTTGTATTCCAAAAATAACCCTGGGTTTAGGGATAGACGATAAGGCTGGAGAGTTTGGGGTTGAATTAAATCCCTTTTAATTTGTAGCCTAAGAACTATCTGTTATTTTTACCTCTCCCTCTGGCAGGGGTGGCTGGTAACTCGAGGCAGAGGCTGACCCTTCTCAGCAACACCAAGAGTCTGACCTCTCTTTTTTCCCTTCTTTCCTTCCTTTGCCTTTCTTTAGAATCCCTATGAGCCTTTGCATGCTTAGCATGAAAATGAGCCCATTTTATTTTTGGAACCCACAGAGGCAGCCCTGAGGGGAGTTATTGTGTTGCTTTTAGCAGCTAAACAAAAAGGTGTGAAATCATTTGCTGGCTGTTCTAGAATGGGAGCAAATAAATAAACTGAGAAGGAAGGTTCAGGACAGTGTGGCAACTTGGACAGAACCTCATGATGGGCTTCTCTGAGACTTATTAGTAACCAGTGGCTGCAGGGATGTCTGTGCATTTCTCTTACCTTCCCAGAAAATTACTAGAATAGCAGGGAAGCCACTGGGATTTGTGTTGTTGTTATTGGTATATTTTGAAATACTAGTTCCATGCTGCTTTGAAAAGGACATAAGGGGACGCCTGGGTGGCTCAGTTGGTTGGACGACTGCCTTCGGCTCGGGTCATGATCCCGGAGACCCGAGATCGAGTCCCGCATCGGGCTCCCAGCTCCACGGGGAGTCTGCTTCTCCCTCTGACCTTCTCCTCGCTCATGCTCTCTCACTGCCTCGCTCTCAAATAAATAAATAAAATCTTTAAAAAAAAAAAAAGAAAAGGACATAAGGATGGGACTCGTTTGAGAAAATTCTTTAACGCCCTTTGTAACATTCTCTGTACCGGGAGAGTGAGGGAAGAAGAGGGGACAATTCACCAGGTTTTTCTAAGAACTGGGGACACCCACTGAACGCTTCTGTGGACATGAATTCAAGTCATTACAAGCCTTTCATGATTTAATCACATAACAGTGGTAAGAGACTAAGACCTCAAGCAACAAAGACTTCTTGTGAATCTTGAGGTTTTTGGCCTCATGCTGATAACAGTGGTTGGGAGCTACCTCCTGTCTAGGGCGTTGAGGGCCCCAGGTACTTCTCTTCTTGGAAGAGCATAATATTTTGAACTATTTCTTCATTAGAAAGTGCAATTTCATTTTCAATGGGCATCTTTGATATGGGAGTCTCTTTTTCCTTATTTGTTTGTTTGATTTGGCAATCTTTTTTTAGCCTATAAAATACTTAAAGCATATAAAAATGCAGAGACTTGGTAAATGCACAATCCCATTTCCAAGATTTTACAATCTCTATTTGGGCTCTTTTTTCAAAGAAACTAAATGTTATGGTTGTGCCTGTTTCCAGGCTTCTTTCTTCCTGTTTCCCAACAGGCAAACTCTACTCTGTGGCTTATGTGTGTCCTTCTGTCCTTGGCTTTTACGCAGGCCTGCCTACATAGCAGCTTGGCTTAACAAATGCGGCCTTTGGAGTATTTAGGCTTTAGGGACTGGTGGGCATCACCACACAGTGGGGAGTCCCTGGGCCTGTCTTAGTAAGGTGGCTAAGCCTCTTTATATCTACCATTCAGGGCAGAATTACAGTATAGTTAAACACCAAGTCAAGACAGATCTTTTTAAAGCGCTACTTAATTGACTAATTCATAGAACAGAGAATATCGATTGCCCACTTATTCCCAGGGACTAGGCCATGAGCGGGGATATGCACAAACAAATGGAAATTAAAACCACTTAATATCAAAATTTCTCTTAGGAAGGGAACGGTCTCCGCTTAGGACAATTCCGTGATAAGCTGTGGCCTTGAAGATGTGGGCAGTAAGAACCAAAAGACAACTGAACTGAGCTGAGCAGGACTGTAGGGGGAGGAAGGAGAGGACGAGGAGGAGAGGAGTAACAAGGAATCTTGCGAGAGACAGAAGAGAGATGGGAAAGAGAGAAAAGAGACGGTAAGAGAGAAGAGAGAAGGGAGTGGAGAAAAGGGCAAGGGCAGAAGACAAAAGGACATGTGACAGCGTGGCTAAAGTGACAACAGTCCATGGTGGTTATCTGCGGTGTCTGGAAGGCTCTAACAACAAGGTCTCTTACAAAGAGATCCACAGATGGGGCCCCTGGATGGCTCTATCGGTCGAATGTCCTACTCTGGATTTCAGCTCAGGTCATGATCTCAGGTCCTGGGATGGAGCCCTGAGTCCATACTCAGGAGGGAGTCTGCTTGAGGATTCTCTCTCTCCCTCTCCCCCTGCCCCCCCCAACCACCCCCCACTCTCTCTCTCTCTCTCAAAATAAACCTTAAAAAGAGAGAGAGAGAAGGAAATATCAATTGATCCACGGATCTCCAAGGATCCACGTAAAATCTGCGTTTCTGTGAGAGAAACCCACTGTTTGCTACCTGTCCTTTACCCCCCATTGCAGTAAATGCTCAGTGAAACAGATTTTTTAAAAAATCAAGACACGCATTTCATATTGATGTGTATATGTGCATATGTATGACATACGTATATACACGTGCATATATGCATATATGAGTATACATACATAGAGACATGTCCTTACTGTATATAAGAGACATCAAATGAACTGAAATGAATCAGGGGTGCGCAGAAATTCAGAGCCAGGGGTGACGGGAAACACAGCAGGGTGCCTTCCCCTTACACTGTCAAACCTGGGAGCTCTCAGAAATCCAGGCAAGGTCCTGGCTTTCCATATGACATGGGGAAAGTGCATTGAAAGAGAGCTAATCTGACATCAGAGTTGAGAGCTGAGCCTATGTGTTCATTTCAGTTTTACGCTACAGGTTATAGAGAACATGATTTGAATACAGGGAATCTGAAGCCAGAGTCTATCACATCTCCCCACCCCCCCACCATAGTTGCCCGGATGCTTTTTCCCCTTGTTTCCAAACTCCTGCTTCTTTCTTTAAGATTCTAGTTCAATGTTACTTTATCTGTGGGGCCTTCTCTGACCACCAGGGAGGGTAAAGTTCTTCTTCTGGACTTCTACCTCTCTCCATAAATAGTTGCATTACAGCACATACCACATGGTATTACATGGCCTTGAGCCTGACTACAGCGAAGTAGACCTCATGGTATCACTTTTGAATCCCCACTGGCCGGCAAGATGTATGGCCCCTTTGCTGAATAAATCCTGGGTCTGTCTGTGAGTAATAAAGGGAAACTTAGAAGTGGACACATAGCTTCAGAAAGAGCAGAACTCCAAGCCCCCAAAGGGTGGCACCACTCTCCCCCAACAGCTTTGCTACTGGATACCATTTGTTTGGCCCCTTGTGCCTATTTTGAATAAGAACCCATTGCTCCCCAGTAGTAAAAACAGTGTCATAGTCGTTTGTTTGTTTATTTCTCCCCCACGCCAAGACACAGGGTGACGAGGCTGGATTGCACATGGGGCGTGGGTATCAGAAACTGGGAGTCTCACCCTGCCCAGCCTGTCTGGCTCGTAGGCTTGGGCAAGTCACATAGCTCCTGCGGGACTCCGTTTCCTCACCCAGTGGTAATGACCGGCTTCACAGGGTGTCTGCAAAACTTAATTAAGGATCGAGAAGGAGGGAGAAAATACAAAGTGCTTCATACATGCAAAGAATTTTCTTCCCGCATTTATTTTTGGGCTCAGTAACCTGTGGTAGGAAGTGTTTATGACTTAGAAGAAGAGCCCAGTAAAAAAATGTAACCACTATTCTCATTCTAAAATGGTTCCCTTGGTACTGACGGGGAAATAGACCTCATACTTATTTCTTTTATTCTAGAACATTCTGTGGCCCTTACTGCCTCCTTTAGGTGTATGGCTTGCTGCCTCTAGGCCTCAGTTTCCCTGACTATAAGGACTTTCTTCCTGATTCTTTTATGCTCAGATGTGTTGTGATGCCTTCAGTTTTTATCCCATGCTCTATACTCTCAAACCTGTGAAACAAGGTTTGCAGATGGGTCACAAATTTTTGTGAGCAAACCCACAGTGATTGATTTTCTGGATGTGGGAAGCCCTGTAAAAGTGATACCCCAACTTGGCCTGATTCCATGATGCCCACCTCTCCCCTCAGCACCTGGAGACCTGGGAAGGTCCAGGGTTTCCATCAATGCCAGAGCCCCAGCTTGTTGTTCCCTGTTGACTAAACAATTGAGCAAAAGGACAACTGATCCTTGAGGCAAGAGTGAGAGGGTAAGAGAGAGACAGAAAAGCAAACCCAACAAGTGGGTTGTTACTGCCTTGAAAAGCCTTATTATTACTGTTACCTTTTTTGTTTTTTATTTATTTATTTATATTTTTTATTTGAGAGAGAGAGAGCATGAGCTGGCGGGGCGGGGTGGGGGAAGGAAGTGGTTGGAAGGGAGGAAGATGCAGACTCCCCAATGAGCAGGGAGCTGGATGTGGGGCTCGACCCCAGGACCATGGGATCACGACCTGAGCTGAAGGCAACTGCTTAACTGACTGAGCCACCCAGGCGCCCCAAACTGTTTTGTTTTTTAATCACAGAGGCTGTCTTGTACTAGGGATGGTCCAAGACCAAACGGTTTAAAAAGAGAAAACAAAGGAACGTGCTGTGTTTGTTGCCAAGAGAGAGGAATAATGGTCACAAGGTGACCATTATTCATACACCGCCTCCTCTGTACCCTCATCCTGCCCCAGCTGTTTTCAGAATCCCTGGCATCACACCCAGAGGCAGCCACAGGATCAGGTGAGGCGGAGGAAGTGTGAGGCAGCTACCGCAGGTCGCCTGGCCAGGTGTGGCGGTGGCTGTGGAAAGGTGTGGGGCCACTAAGGCTTATATAAGGACGAGGGAGAACACAGGCCAAAGGGGAAGATGTAATGTTGACTTTGATTGGCTAACTTTACATGAGGCTGACTGAGGGAAGCTGGGGGAGGGAGGAAAGGATTTTGAAAGCATGACAGTGTCTCATTCGTATGTAGTATGAAGGTGCCTTCCACATAGAACATTGAAGAAGGTGGGGGTAAAGGGGAAATTTGATAGGCAGTAAAAACACAAGCTAATTTACACAAATTTAAACATATGCAAACATTAAAGAAGGTTGCGATTAGTAGTTATGTTATCTATCCTAATTGCATCAAAATTAGATGCGCTGTTAAAACTATTACTTGACTTCATTTAAAAAATCACTTGAAAAAAATCACAAAAATAATTTTTGGAACTTCAACCTTAGGTTCCCCAGATCATTTTCTCAGGAAAATGTGGCTGTTGGAAACGTTGGACAGATTTTTTTTTTTTTAAATCAAAGTGTTATAACTGGTCTCCTACTTGCCTAGAGTAAAATTTTCTATAGAAGCACTATTAGAGAAGAATGTCACATGCTACGGATTAAACAAAGAAGCCAGCTAATCACAACACATGAAAGCAAATGTAGCGTGTTCTGAGGGGTACAAATATGTTGGAACCTATCACAAAACATTGCTTAACAATCCTCTGAAGAAAAGCCCTTTTGCAAAGAGAACATATTATTACTAACCTCACAGGGGTTCTCAGTTTCAAATGGGGTACATTTTATACATATTGATGATGGAAACAAAGGACAATATGGAAACATCCTTCTAATTCTAAGCACCCTTTTTTGGGGGGTCAGGGGAGCTGTCAGTGATTCCATATGTATTTTACATTTAATCTGTGGGAGATGAAAAGCAATGCCGGCTAATTCTAACACTTAAACTGCTACTCAACCATCCAGCTGTTAAAGGAATTCAAACAAATTGTTAGCTACAAAAGAAAGGTTTCTCAATCTATATCCCACTCTGAAGTCAACACGCACCCTTGTAATGTCAGAAGCAGACACGCCTGCCAAGTTCAAGTTGCCATGACTCTGAACATAGTATAACATTCCGCTCCAAGCCAGAGCCCATAACTCCGGCGGCTGTTCTGATGAGGGCCCGTCTTGGTACCACTCTGGCTCACACCCACTGGCTACAGTGATGCAGCAGGTGAAGGACTTAAGTGTCACTAACTTGGTTTCCAGTTGCTTCCAGGAAAAAAAAAAAAAAATCCATGGCATATACGATTCTTGCATCTGACACCTGGCAAAGTCCCCCTATGTTCAGAGGCCACAGGGACAGGATCTGACCGTAGCTGTCACGGCCTTATGAGCTGTCTCCCACATTCTGAGGGGCCCCGAGACACAGAACCTGGGGGACATTAGCATTTTAGAGACAAAGTATAAGAAAACACTGTACGTGTACCTGAAAGCGTTGCCAAGCGCCTCAGCCCTGACATGCCATTCCTTAGCTCTTCCAGCTTCAGAACATTCTGTCTTAGGAATTGTCAGTCATCTCGACATCATACACTGCTTTAATGGTGTTGATACACATCCACCAGAAAGGAGGCCAAAAGGAAGGACTCACTACTATTGCTATCTCCTACAAATGACCCCCATGTTTTGCCTCTTGGTATTTTCTCTGTGCGTTGTTCTTGGGCTCTGTGATTTGGCCTGGGCGTCCATGGAGCTGAAACTCCAAGAATATTCAAATAATAAACAACAGTGCTAGTAACCAACAGGCTCCTCAAAGAAGCAACAGAAGAACAAACTCGGCAGAGCCTCTGTTTTTCTGGCGATCGAAAGGTCAGAACGCTACTGTCCTTTTTGTACAGTCATCTGCGTCGACCTCTTCCCCAGGTGGGGTCTAATCTTCCCTGTGAAAATCCATCTAGAAACTTTCGGTCACACACTTTTTGGTCGTGACACAAAGTCAAATGACACACTTTGGGAGGTAAGCACAAGTCATGGTAACTGGCCACATCCTTTATCTGGGGAGTCCTAAGAATTAGCAGGACTTTATCTTTATGGTGAAATGGCCTTTAGAAGTGGGTACTACCGAGTTCAGAACGCGAGCATCATTACTGAGAAAAAGCACTTTCCTTTTCAACAGAGAAACCAACAGGCGCGCTCTACAAGGCTTGAAGAAGAAGAAAAAAAAAAGTGGAGCTACCGCAAAACAAACAAATATTCAGCTCAGTTTCAGGAAGTTTCCAGAGGATCAAACAAGCCTCTCTATTGAAGTTGTTGGGGGAACATTTATGCTTACTTCAGCCTTAGTTCCTATTTATGCTGCTGGCTTTTATACATCCACCTCAGGAGGGCATTCCAACTTCAGGTTACTCACAAAGTATCTTCAGAAAAGGAAGCCTAGAAATCCCACCCCCAGCGTGGGGGAGGGGAAGCACTCAAATTTGAATTTGCTTCCAAATCACCAACTCTGTCCTCCAGGCGAGGATATCTCAAAAACCAGAGAGAGGAATTCCACAGAGAGAGGGTGAGAAAGATTTCTCATGGTGTGAACATGCCTGTGAGGAGAATGCCTTTTCTTGTGGGTGAAACCAGGAGACAGGGTCTATTTGTGGAGCCCTCGTGAAGGTTTCCACGCAAAAGGAGCCTGGCTGTTTTCTGCCGGTCCCTGGGGAGGAGGCTTTGGTACACAGTTGAATGCTCAAGCAGGCCGTTTTCCAGAATAAAGAAGGCACCATGCCAACCCTTTGCAAACAATGTTCTTGTTTTATAAACCCATTTCTTTTCAGTCCATAGTGTCATTCGCTCACAACAATGTTTTGGTTGGTGTTTTTATCCCCATTTGATGGATTGGAAAATTGAGGCTCAGAAATGAAATCCCAAGGGATATAAGAAATACAGTACATAGAATAGCAGAGATTTCAAACCTAGGTCTTTGAGCCTCTGCTGCCTGAGTTCTTTCCAACACACCACGTCGGTTCCTAACCTCATCCTTCCTAATAACCCATATTACTGGTGTGAAGAAGAGAGAAATTTTTGGATGCGAGTACTAAAGAATTTTGATTAGGGGGTGCGCGTACGGTAGAGGGAAATGTCATCACTTTGGTTGTTGTTACTATGTCCCCATCTTTCACGAGCATATACAGAGGTTTCCTCCTAAAATCTGCATGTTGGAACTTGCTGATGAAATTTAAGTCACATCCTGCCTATGGCGCAAGCTCACATCAGAGAAGCCAAAGACAAGGAGGCTGCTGGCTCGAGGAGCGTCGAGGCTGAAAGATGCACACACCTAAACACAGAAATACCACACAATGCCTGCAACCAGACGGAGTCTCAGGAAGGTCACCCCCCACTTCGTATGTGCATTCCCCCCACCTCGCCCGCCTTCCCCCATAACATCGATTCCCTTGGGCTTCTGCTCCAGGAGGCTCCTGGGAGCAGCAGCTCTCGGTACACTCCTCCCACCTTGATCTTTTTTAAAGTTGGTACAACATGTCCATAAAGTCGGACTATCCCTTCCAGAGTTTGGAACAGCCATTTTAGTCACCTAAATCTGAGAGATAAATTTACAATCCACTTTCGGTTTATGTGGGGAACCGTAAATATCAGGCTTGAGCCCTGAGGGCTAGAATTTCATGGGCCATTAAGCATGTCACCAGGTGGAAAGCTGTGAATAGCGGGATGTCAGTTATACTCAGATAACCGCAGTCGGCCTGGCTTGGGAAAAGAGTAACCCTGATCAGAGAGGGGTGTCTTTCCGCTCACCTCCATCTCTCCGACGTTTCCCTCCCTCCTCTGCCCTCAGTTCTTGTTAGGTCTTTACACTTGTCCCCCGCGGTAGAAAGCAGGGTGGCTTTCTCTTGTCTAGCTGGAGAGGCGAGGTGACATACAGGAAGAACAGGAGATATGCAGGGAGGCAGACCTGGATTTAAATCCCAGTTCTGCCATTCATACCTATGGAACGATGCACAAGTTACTTCACCCACTGGAACTCCAGTTTTTCCGATCAGACTATCATGAAAGATAGTTAATAGCATAAGAAAGGTATCAGTAGGGCCAAGAGGCAGAGATTATAAGGAGATAGATTTCCTGCTTAGTAGACAGAAGAACTTTCTAAAAATCAGTTTGGCTCAGAAGTAGAATGGGCTGCATTGAAAAGAAATGAAGAAGTTATACCTTTGTTTCGGTTTTGTGCCTAAGCTGGACCTGGGCGGAGGGTCCTGGTGGGAGTTTAGCCTGGATCCTTCGAATTTCCCTACTAATATTGAAATTCGATGATCCTATGACTTACAACTGTGTCCTTCCAGAAAAGCCAAGATAAATCCTCTCAAAATGCCCAACAGAGAATAAAAGTAAAGTGACATTACTTTTTCTCAAATTCATTTTCCTTCTAGAAAACCAATCCCTCCCATGTTTTTCCCCTCCATTCAATTAGTCGGCAGAGAATCCCATTTCCACCGAGTGCACAGAACACATTTAACCGTTGTAAAACACTTAACATTTAACACAAACCACATGGCCCTAAGTTTTCATTACTTCCCACTACACAAATAGTTCCATTTTTAGAAAAATCAAAATTCTCTCTGCTGCCTCTTGCTCTCCTTCTCTCCATTGTTTCTGTTTGACCAGCTCGGCAGTACTCTCCCACCCTGCCCTCTTGCTGTCTGAGCCGTGGCACCTGCCAATAAAAGTGATAACAGACTTTAATGTTCACGCAGGTTTCCAACAACAGAGTTCACTTCATAATCACCAGAGTTCAGCCGGTAAGCCTGATCTGAGTGACATTGGATTTTTTACCTGAGATGTTACACTGTGGGCTTTCATTTCTACAGGTTATGAACCACTTTGAAAGTGAATTTTTTAGCTTGCTAGGGGCAATGACCTATGAGCCCGCAGACAAATCCCAACTGATTGGGCAAAGCCCAAACCCTTGTTAGAGTGCTTGAGTTTGCTTGGAAAATTGGCTGCCACGTATGAGTCATAGACACAGGGTCGGCCTCTGGGAGACTCGTGTGTGTGTGTGTGTGTATGTGTGTGTGTGTGTGTGTGAGAACATGCCTGGGACATGAAGGAGCTCATAAGTGCACCTTGCAAATGGTAACTTCTGTTTGGCCAAAGTGAACATCCAGGGCGGCCTACATGGGGGAGGGCTGTGGAAGATGAAGGCCGCTACGCATGCGGCATGACGGGAGTGCCAAGGCCAGGACTGTCATGCTCACCCTGCTTCCAAATGACGGTCATTGCTGACGGCCCATCGATCAGCCAGATTCTGGGAAAGCATGGGCTTGCACCCACAGATCTTATTTATTCAACTGACGACTGTATTCCCATTTTACAGGCGAATCTCGGGAAGGTTGCACAGCCTGCTCACAGCCACGCGACTCCCATGTGGTGGTAGAGGTGAAATGTGACCCCCATGATACTGCCTTTGCGGCCTCTGGACTTTTCGTCACACTGTATTCTTTTGGTGGCTGTTGGTGGCTTCCGGTCCAGAGTCTGACTCTATCTCTCTAGCAGGCCGTGAGTTAGCCACCTGGCCTCTTTTTTTTTTTTTTGGTCTCTGATATTATATTTCTTGCTTTGTAGCCAGATCCTCCCCTCCAGGTTGGTTCTCTTTTTTGCCAAATGTTAAAATTTATGTTTCAGATACCCTAGGGCAATATTTTTCATGTTCAAATTTTCAAAACTACAAAGAACTTGAGGGACAATTAAAGTCTCAACGAGAGCATGAATTCTACCAGGAGAACCCTGAGCTTTTGTAGCCAGCACTTAAAGATGAAGAAGTGGCGTCTCTTCTCTCATGGAAGCTGCTTCTTTGGATCGTTGGGATTCGGAATGCCTATCATTTTAATCAAAGTAGCTACTGAAGAAAGACTTGTTGACTAAAGTTTCTCACAGGCTAAGGAGAGAGGAGTCTTACTTCTTCCCTTTGCAAATAAAGATTCCAATCGTTTCCTGCTGAAATTTGGGTAAGGCAACAGTTTAGATTTATGTGTTGGATGGTACAGTTAATGTTCTGTTTTGAAGGTAGCATTTTATAAGAGGAAGATTTATTTTTAACCTTGACACACTTTGAATGTAACAGACATATTTTCTCCATATTTATTTCCACTGAAACTTTACGGCTAGAATAAAGCATCAAAAACAAACAAGCAGGCAAGCAAGCAAGCAAACAAAAAACCCACCCCAGTTTTTCCTTGCCCAGGCGACTAGAACCCTGTGCTCTCTGAGGTGACAAAGGCTGTGTGCTTTGTTGCAGTGGGCTGAAAAATGGCCCGTCCTCCCCCTAAAATGGCCACCTCCGAATCCCTGGAAATTGTCATCATGTTATTTTAGATGCAGAAGGGACTCTGCCGCTGTGATTAAGTTAAGGACCTTGAGATGGGGAGATTATTCTGGATTATCCTGGTGGGTCCAATGTAATCACAAGGGTCCTTATAAGAGGGAGGCAGGAGGGACACACAGAAGGGGAGGGACAGAGAGAGGCTGGAGATGCTACACTGCAGGCTTCAGAGAAGGAGAGACGCCCGGTGAGGAAAGAAATACAGGTGGATCTGAAGCTGGGAAAGTCAAGAAGCCCTACATAGAGCCTCTCGAAGGAACTAGCCCTGCCAACGCCCTGATTCTAGGTCAATCAAACCGCTTTTGGACTTTTGACCTCCAGAACTTTAAGAGAATAAATTTGTGTTGTTTTAAGCCTCATGCTTGTGATGATGTATTATGGAGGCGTTAGAAAACTAATGAACTTGCTTCCTATTTATCCCATCTCTCATGACCAGCATGGTGCTTGGCATATAATATGGACTCATAAACTGATATTTACTGAATGGATTGAAAATGTGGAGGAAGGAAATCATGAAAATATAATGTACCCAATTCATGGTAACATTTGTGGGTTTAAAAAACTCCTGATTTCTGAGGAAGAGAAAACCTTTTTTTTTTTAAGGCTCAGCTCGGTGTACGATTACCTGGTTATCCATGACCTGGCCCTAGAAATTAGGCAGCTTTGTATTAGCTCTTCAGGGCTAGCAAGCTCTCTCCTGGGAGCAGGTGGAAGAGACCAGAGAGCATGATAAAAAGCATTTAGAGGCCAATTCCTTTACAAATATCTATTTAGTGGTTCCAGGGACACAAAGAACCGGGGAGGCAGGGAAGAAGAAGAGGCAGCATACATATTGTGCAATACTCGCAAATACCAGCATTTTGAAAAAAATGTCTGGTATATAGTAGGCACTCAACAAGTAAATGGTAGGATGAATGACATTCAGAGCCAGTGTAGAAATGTGACCAGCCCCCACATCGCTTCCCAAAGCCTTCTACAGTAGAAGTTAGTCTCCCACCACCTCTGCTTTCTTTGGATGTTAATTTCAATCGGATTTCACCCATTTAAATGAAGCAAGAGCAATGGAGAAAACCCTCCACCCTCAGCCACAGATGCATATAATACACATATTTTGGCCACAGAGACTGCAGACCACAGCAATATACCTCACCTTTCCTGGCACTCTCTCACTTGTTCGGTTCTTGCAAGTCTTTTAATTTAAAGAAAAATAAATTAAGCTATTCTGGCCGATTGAAGAACAGTTTCCCTGAGGAACTTATTAACACTTAATGGTGATATTAGTGATTTAGAGTAACTTCTCATTCAGGATTCTTTTCGATTTATCATAGAGGTAAAATCAATACCTTCTACCAAAGTG
Source organism: Mellivora capensis (assembly GCA_004024625.1). Taxonomy (NCBI): domain Eukaryota; kingdom Metazoa; phylum Chordata; class Mammalia; order Carnivora; family Mustelidae; genus Mellivora; species Mellivora capensis. Next base: position 92,095 of record PISX010007060.1, read on the forward strand.
GAGAGATTTAGGTAATCCATTTTTTTTTTTTTTAAATTTTTATTTTTTATAAACAAATTTTTATCCCCAGGGGTACATGTCTGTGAATCGCCAGGTTTACACACTTCACAGCACTAACCATAGCACATACCCTCCCCAACCCAATGTCCATTACCCCACCCCCCTTTCCCGACCCC